>CM055817.1:59472729-59516979 GCA_029582265.1 Zoroaster sp. YZ-2022
AACAAATGGAAAATAACATAACAGACAAGTTCATTTGAAATAATAATGAAGTGAATTTGATTTAACGAACATTTGGAAAGCTACGTTTTTGTCGTTCATTGTTTTCCCTTTCGCAACCAGGGTGTAACCCAAGATAGATGCATGGATCCATATGCACACATGTACAAGTACACTGTATGTATATGTGTTCGTGTACATAGAGTGGCCATCGTCGCCTTGACCATTCTGTACTTGCCAAAATTCAAAGCGTACCTAATCATGCTAATATAATTTTTAAAAACCCCAAAATTAACAAAAAGACGTATTCTCATTAGTTGAAGTGGATTGCTACAGCGTATGGATTTCTTGTTTTCACAGAGGAGACATGGTTGGCAAAGCGGAGATATAATTTTGTCTTTGTCTTTGTCGTTGTTGTATACCACATCTTTTACATGAGATTACATAAACAATTGGGCGTGTCACACTGGGATTATGTTCTGATTGTGTAGGTGAGGCTAGTACTGTGGCTTTTCACATTCTGAGCAGGTTTGAGATACAAACAGGTTTTGCATCTCGAGCGGGTACAATTAGAGCACCCCTGTGGTTAGGGTCACTGTTGGTGCTAGTAATTATGAATTCTGACGAGGGTGTCAGACAATTTCTTTGCGAAGGAGTGGGTAGGGTCAGTTTCACATTCTATATAGCGATCAGTGTTACTAAGTTGTCTAAAGGCCTAGGATATAGGAGATCCCTCAGTTCGGGGTGGGTTGTAGACTTTGGATATATAAGATCTTTCTGTCCGTAGTAGTTGTCGCCAAATATCGCTGATGTAGAAACCGATGTCCTGTGGAACAGTATCGTGTTTAACGATCTCTCGATGGCCTCAAAGGGAGATTCCGTCTTGTTTCGCCGCAAGGCTCATTAAATGCCACTCAAAGTGCAGGCTAGAACTGTTGCTTGCTTTTCTATCAATAAAGATTTGCTAAACTTAGCATCCGGTGAACCACTATCTTCTTTACCCAAATCTTTGAAGAAAGTCTCAGCCAGCCAAACCCCAGAATCATCCTCCAACGCCATACACTCTGCATCGTCTTGCTCTTCATCTCGTTTTCTGGGATCTTGTCACAACATATGCCGGGAAAATTCCAGGGTATTCCTCCTCTTTTTTTAATTTTTTTTTTTATATACTTTATTTAATCTCGATAACATCATAGGTTATGACATAATAATAACATTTAAAATGACATATCCTCTTTACGTGATGGTCGAGGGACTATAATAAAAACTTAACATGGATATATGATAGACTAGAATGAATGATTAAAAACTGGGTTCTAGGAACTGCTAATAGTTGACAGGTAAGATTGATAATAATAACTATACAATGAAGACTTAAAACTTACGAGTGATTTAGAATCTCTAATATGTAACGGAAGGTTATTATATAATGTAGGACCATTAATACTAAAAGCACGTACATAAATTTTTGATTTCGTAAAAGGAACGCCAAGAACTTTATTTTTAACAGATCTTAAAGTCATCTGTGTGGCTGATTATACAAATTCACAAGATCAGTAATATAACTTGGAGTTAATTGATTAAAAGCTTTATACACTAAAATACATCGTTTTTCAACTTATGCCTGTATGATAATGGCAACCATTTCAGTTCACGGTACATTGATTCTGGTTCTGTATCAATAGGTCGATTTAGAATGATTCTCATGGACTTTCTCATAAGTCTGTCCAAGCGTTTTGAATTATTAACACCACAGTTGCCCCAAATGGACAAACAGTAATCAAAGTTAGGTAGAATAAAACTATTGAAAAACTGCTTTCTACCAAATTGCGGTAGGAAGCGGCGGTTCCGCGAGAGAATATATAATTTTTCTTTAATTTTGAACAAATTCGATCGACATGCTTAGTCCACGACAGATCGTTTTGTATGATGACACCGAGCAGTTTTTCAGAGTCCACATTATCAAGCCTAGTATTGTCTAGAAACACATCGAGATCTTTCTTAACTAATCTAGTCCGTTTCTGGGATGTTGTCACTAGCATACACTTGGTTTTCCCAGAATTCGGGCACATTCTGTTCTGTTTGCACCAATCACTGATGTTATCCATCTCAGAGTTCAAAACGGTTTCTAGAGCACCAGTGGACTTAGCAGTAGTGTGAAATGTAGAGTCATCAGCAAACATAGTAGCTGTACAATTACGAGTGGCGAGTGGTAAATCGTTTATGTACAACAAAAATAATAATGGGCCTAGAATCGACCCCTGTGGGACGCCAACTGTTACATCGGTTTTACCTGATAGAAGACCATTAAAATTTACAATTTGACTGCGTCCATTCAAATAGTCACAGAAAAAATCGAGGGCGTTGCACTGTATACCATATATCTTGAGTTTTTCAATGAGTAATTTGTGATTAACAAGGTCAAACGCCTTTCTCAGATCTAACAGGATCACGCCAATCAGGTCTCGATCAGCTATATGACTGCTCCAACAGTCAATTAGCTGAATAAGAGCGGTTTGGCATGAGTGAAAAGCAGGAAATCCAGACTGCTTACCATAAATTAAATCATATGAGTTTAAAAATTCGGTAAGATGATTATGTACGTGTCTTTCTAAGAGTTTAGATAAAGTTGGTAAGACACTTATTGGACGGAAGTTACCAGGGTCTACACAAGGGCCAGCCTTGTGTAGTGGTGTCACTTTGGCACATTTCCAATTTGATGGGAAACGACCAAGACAGACGAATTTGTTCAAGACACCAGTGAAAGATGGCGCAATTGTCGCCGCCGATGTAGCCAAAAAGTAGGCCTGTATTCCATCAAGGCCAGCAGATTTTTTAGCATCGAGACCCTCCAGGTATTTTTGAACAAATTCGACTGTCATACATGGCAGGATAAATTTAAGATTAGCACCTTTACTTGCCACAAATGATTTCAAATTGTTTATGCTGTTAGAATTATCAACATTACTATCATTGACATATTTTGAAACAATTGAGGTAAACCAATGATTAAATCCATGGCCAAGTTCGTTAATTTAGCATTCAAATTCGTTTTCTTGCGTCCGCATTAAAACGATTTTATTAATCCGGTTGCCCAACCACAGTTTGAATTAAGAATTTAGATATTCAATTTTGTTTCAGATGTTAAATTTTGGATTTGGGTCATTCATTTTAGTGGTGCACATCCGTCATTCAATTTCGCCACATTGTCTTGAATGAGGATTTGCACTCGAGTTTCATTTTCAATTTCGTTTTATACAGGCAATCCATTTCGCAAAATGGGAATTATAGATTTTCGCGGTCAATTTCGGCAAATAAGCAGCCAATTTCACTTTCAAACATTCATATTAAAGCGATTTTGCCTCTCGAATTGCTACTGTGTCTCGAATTAAGAATTCAAGCATTCAATTTTATTTTCAGGCATACGAATTTATTTAGCATTATATTTAGCATATAGGGCCTACGTCGTTTTCTTTTTTTTAGTAATGCACATATTTCATATGTTTACTTTTATTCAAACTTAATTTTGTTTTCTTTATTCATGCGTGTTTCTCGTACATATAGTGCCTATCGGTCCTTTTTTTGTATCATACTTTGTTTTGTTTATTCTCTGATTAGAATCTATTGGTTTTCTGACCTGGGCCTAATTCTGTATTTTTGAAACATTATGTTTTATTTGACTGTTTCATTAACCTGTTTTATTGTTTTGAGTGTGTATGTTGATTGTTTATCCTGGTTTCTTATTTTTTCATTAAAAAATCTATGGGGAAACTAAAGTTGAATGAATTTTAACAAAGCGTCAATTAAGTTGCACAAATTCCACAAATGCCTGTCCAATAATGGATTTGAATGACCAAAATCATACGCGCCGCCAAAAGATCCTGCGGAATTTAATGCTGTTAAATTGGATGGTTATTTTGGTTAAATTGCATGACGCAAGAGTCCTATTGTTTACTCATAAAACGAAATAGAATGATGATTTTGAGCAGCATTTAATTTCGCACGAAACAGAATGACGCGGTGTGTAAATTGGCTGCTTATTTGCCGAAATTGACCGGGAAAACCTATAGGTTTATATCTATTAGGAGAAAATCGAATGTTTCGCATTGTGAGCCCCTGGGAATTATGCATGTTGTATTAAAGCAAAGGCATCATGAACAATATGTTACGAGGGGAAATATATACGGTTGAGGAACTCAGTTTTATGTTATGTTATGAAGAGAAAATGGTATACCTTCTGATAGCTAGCATATATATCAACGATTTAAAGTATCGGTATTTCTCCCAAGCGACATACACTTGTCATAAAGAGTGTACTTTACGAGTGCGGAACTAAAGTTTCATGTTATAAAGAGAAAATGTTAAGCACGAAGTGGAAGAATATCTACGGCAGTTTATAGGAAATTTTCCCCTAGGCATAATATAATATAGACAGAACATCTACAGAGAAAGGGGTAGCTTTACGTAACTCAAGTACCATGTTGTTTTTCCAATAAAAATGTTCACCTCTCCAATAGAATATCCACAGCAGGTTAAAGGCAATGTTTCCCTACGCATACTCATAATGACAGCAAGTGTGCGTTTTTGGCGTTCTCAGAACGAAGGGGAACCCTCTGTATTTTCTTTAATGTTCAGCTGATATTAAAAAGCTTTAGGGATGTAAAGTTCCACAAAATGTATTGGATGAGGTCATTAAAACTGCCAAAGGTCACTGCGGCAGCGTGATAAAATTTTAGGGGGAAGTTTTAGGAATTGTTGGTCAAATACAGTATGTTCCCCATATTTTCATGAATTTTTATCCGTTGGTCATCAAACTTAGAACATATGTTGTCATACATATAAGCAATAATTCCATATTGCAATCAAACCCCAAAATGGGAAATATTATTTTAAACACAAAGGCATAATAACCTGAACCTGATAATTCATAACGAGATCGATGGGTCAAGTTATCAAAAGAAATGTTTACCCCCCCCCCCCCCGTTACAATAGTTGAAGAATATCTGCGGCAGTTTATACTGAAGCAAGTGAACCACTTATGTATTTTGACCGCAACTCAAACATTTCTATTCACATAAATGATCTTTCTCACCGGAAGATGATTTGACTGGGTATGCCAATTTTATTTTAGGTTATTTATCTCATAATGTGACTAGCTGTTTTAGCTGTATCACCGTATAAATTGGTGAATACGGGCCAATATGTAATTATATGGCCGCTACGACCCCATAAGTTGGGTCCCAACTCCTACGTAATTTCAACAAGACCCAAGTGGGCCAACTGGGACAGAGTTCCAACACAGGGTCGATCAGATCTGAGTGGGCTAAACGAACCCATACCATACTCAGGATCCTCCCCTCCCTCGGGTTTATGGAACTCCACCGGGCTAAGTGGGTAAAGGAGTAATATTAGTTTCCAGTTGTGCTATTCTTGTTATTATGTGGTCCACTGTCTACTATCAAAATACCTAGGCCCCTATACTCAATAGTGTTAATTAATTTGTCATATTCCACCTCGGCTCATACGGTCCACCTCGGGTCAAATCCATTTTGAGAACAACGTTTAATACTTCAAAATTAGGGTGCATTTACATTAAAATAATAATAATAAATAATTAAATCAATTTAAAAAAAATTCTAACCAAAAGCAAACAGTCAAATAAACTGCAAAAATAATCAGGATCCGTAAATTTAAATAAACATCAAATGAGCTTAGACTATAAAACCTGCAGAACTTAAGTTTCATGTTTTTAAAATAAATTGTACCCCACCAATACTTTAATAATACCAACAGCAGGTTATGGCTATTTGTTTCCCTTTAAAACAAAATTATTTTAGGAGAAGAGTTCTGCATAGCAATCAAACCCCCAAATGTGAAATATTCATGATGAAATAACGCAAATGCATAATTTTTACCTAAAACCTATAAATATGTTCAAATATATCCACGGCAGTTTATAATAATTGTTTACGTTAATAATATTAGCTAAAATTAGCTATATAGGCCCTAAAGGTGAAATATTCATGCAGTAATAACGCACATGCATAATAACCTGACATACATACATAGATGCAATTTCTGGTTCAATCAGGTGATTGCATTCATAGTTTATACCAAGTCATAATTTTGACATAAGCCAAGTAATGTATCTCTGCATAGTGCATAGGTCTTTTGGACTTAGCGTAAAACACACAGATCTGGATTTGTTCAATTAAACTTCCGATTTCGACCGGAAGGAAAGTCACATTGGGGTCATGTATGTTCATAATTTGAGATAAGATGATGTAAATAATTGTCAATTTATCTCGTTTGGTTAAGGAGATATGTTTAAAAAAAAATTAACAGTGCTTCGGAATATTTATTTAATTAAACTTCCGGTTTGAACCGGAAGGAAAGGTCAAATTGGGGTCATGTCTGTATAAGAAATGACACATAATTCGAAGTCATAATAAAGTGAAATAACATCTATACAAATGGGGTCACTTTCGGGAGTGGAATTCAAGTTTCATGTTTTCAAACGTACATTTTAACCTCTCCAATAGTTTAAAGATAACAATTATTGGAAGTTTATAATGAATGTTTCTCCTAGACATATTAATGTGACAGCATTTCTTTAATGAGGGGGTGAAAAGTATTGGTGATGAACTCATGTTTCATGTTTTCAAAATGTTAAACCCTCCAATAGATAAATACAATTGTTTGCAGTTTATAGTAAATTATTCCCACATTGGCCTTTTAGTCAAACATTGATAATTCTGTACTGCAATCAAACCCAGAATTTGGAAATATTATTGCTGTAACGCAAAGGCATGATAACGTATCGAATCTATTTAAAGAGAGGGTACCATTACGGGTGCGGAACTCAAGTTTCATGTTTTCCAAAGAAAATTGTACCCTCCAATCGTAGAATATTCACAGCAGTTCAATTTAATTCAATTTAATTTATTTAACATTTATTTTCATACTCTCAAAGTTGTATATAGAAAAAAAAGTATAAAACAACTAAAAAAAACAAAATACAATATGAATCTTTGTACAAGTAATGTATGACAACGCAAAACATGGAGGGAAACACAACCAAACAACGAGTGGCACAATAAGACCCAAATGTTGAGATAGATGATAATGTTGAATGTTTGTACCTGGATGATTTCTAAAAGAGGGAAGCACACGCCCTCTTTGACGCCCATGGATCCGTCACTGACATGGAGGATGTTCGTGTATTAGCCGGGGCGTGTGTATATAATATAGCAACAACCTTAGACAAAAGATACAGACTGACAAAACATACATCAGTGGACGGACGAAACCAGACGTAACGTGTATATACAGAAGACAGCGTACTGAACTACAAACTAAAGCAAACAATAAGTAAAGATATACGTAACGAATAAACAGATGATGATAAATGACAAGATCATGAAGAGAAAGCTATAGGAGGAAATCAAGAGTTTCGCACGGGAATCTAGCCCCAAAGAAATAGGCCTGTTCATGATGTATACTAACGATAAGGCATCAACGTGACATAACATCTTTAAAGATGGAGTAACGTTTGTAGTGTGGAATTCAAGTGTCATGTTCTATAAAGATAATGTTACCCCCTCCCAAATAGTTCAATAATGTACTTCGAATCTTTTGCTATTTTAGGAGAAAATCAGGAGTTCTGCTTGTTTTATATTCAATCCCCAATTGAGAAATGTTATAACGTATAGGCATAATAATGTGGCAGACACTCTTTAGAGGGGGTAATTGTACGAGTGCGGAACTCAAGTGTCATGTTTTCATGAGAAAATATCAACCTATCCAATAGTTGGAGCATATCCACGGTAGTTAATTTGCTTTCCCTAGGCATTATAGCGTAACTGAAACACTTTTTAAAGCAACACACATTTTCTGGAATTTACATTAGTGTATTCCTTTATTGTTTACAGATGTATCTAGTGCAGTCAGTATATACATCACTGCGAATGAATCATCCAACATAGAGTTACCATCCTATCCAGACAACTATCCAGGCTTCTCTGATGTCACATGGGTCATCAGCACAGAAGAAAATAGAAAGATCCTGGTCATGTTCTCTAGCTTTAACGTCGAGGGATATCATAACTGGTTTAGTGCTGGGAATGGCGCCGTAGTCGGAGTCAACAAGTTCGTTGAATGGAGTAGAACAAAAAAGCCGTATAGTCTGCTCTCCATCGGGAATACTATGTGGCTGAGGTTTGTGTGGCTGAGGTTCGCATTTGATAGATACGTTATCAAACCAGGGTTTTCTGTGTCAGTTACCAGCGTGCCGTCAACAGGTATGCGTGTAGGCCATGTCATATTAAAAAATATACATTTTATTTTTTGGGGAAACGTTAGCGTTCAGATAATGTTGAGGTGCTTATTAAAGAAGTCACTAAGCATCCGTACGGTCCGAATGTTAACTTGTTTCTGTTAACTTGTTTCAGTGTATCCTATTCTCCGACAAACTGCACTTTTTTTTTAATTTTCTGCCCTCAATTTAACATGAACCGTCTGATATGTATTATGCGTAATAAATGCAAATGCCACCTTTTTATGCTAGTACATGGGGGAGGGGGGGGGCGTTGGTACAACTGCATCATGCAGTCTACCACGGGGCCGCCAGTCAGTGGAAACTAAGTCATCTGAAAACTGGACCTAGAATAATTGGCAGTTGAAAACAATCATGGTCACTATCCTGCACCTATAGAACAATTTGAACCCCCCTCCCCCTTTTCACATAAGAACACACAGCAACACATAAATAATATAGATCGAACACAAGCGAAATTATATCATCAGTGTAAGACTTACCTGGGAGTCAACAGCTTCTGTGCCGTATACATAATTGCTGATTTAAAACTGAAACAATAATTCAACTGTTTTGTGATTTCTGACCCTTAAAATATTATTATCGGTCCATTTTTGTTTCATCGATTTTGTTTTTTGAGATCAAAACATGGCTCCACTCATACGTACGTTCTCACTCCAGCCGTGGTCACTGGAGGGCGCAATTCCTCTGGAGCCCTGGGCTACACTTATTTTCTTTAAAAGAAAATCACCTCTCAAATAATTAAGTTAGTGGCTTTTGTATAATACAGGAAAATTAAAAGGTATAAAATACTTGAGTACACACATGTACTATTCCAAAGTATTGAATAGAATTCCCGCACGATCAGTTAATATTAGCATTTTTTTTAATTGTGCGCGCTTGGGTGGGAGAATATTTCAAAAAAAATAAATGTTCCAGAAACTGAACTCTGAAGAGCTTCTCAGCCGTAGTGAATTTGCCTTTAAAAATTACATTAAAAATCTTGTTCATGACGACAGAACACTAAACTAGAATAGTTGTCATCCAGAAATCAGCTGATAATTCCTCCGTTTGCGCGCGTAGTTTATAGGAATAAAATATGATTTATTTCTTAATTATACAAATGTTCTGTATGTAATTTCTTAATAATTTTCTTCATAATGAGTTAAGGAGTATCCACTGCAGTTTGTAGTAAAACCAAAACAAACCAAACCACACTACACCAAACGAAACCAAAAACAAACTAGAGCTTAAGTGTTTGTTAGAACAAACAGTGTTCGAGTCAACTTCCGGTTCAATCAAATTATCATCGATGATGTCAATATCATATTTTGCAAAAAGATATCAATTTTGCATTAGAATGTGTTGACTTTGGACTCACTGTTTGGACCGGAAGTAAAGGTCAGAACAGGTGATTTGAAGGTCATATATATGACACAATGAAACTTCCTCATGATCATGAATAAATAATGTTAGTACTTGCTTTGGTTCAATTTTTGAGATTGGAAAATAATCTTTTTTTTTAAATGCTAGTAGGGGGCGCTCTGAACTTTGATGATGTTATCATACATATTTTTGAGAACATAAGATGTCACTTTTACTTTATTCGCAGAAGTCATATTCAAATATCCTATGATTTTTGAGATTATTATGTTTCTAAACCTGCAACAAAAGAGCACTGTGACAGGTGAAGACGTCATCAGTCACATTTTAAAAAGGTCACATGTCAATAGTAAATTCGTCCACTGACCTCTCGGAAAGAGAGGTCTGATTGGGATCATGTCTGTGTTCGAAATGTCACATAATTCAAAATCTGTAAGATGATGCAAAGATTGTGTAAATATCTTTTGTGGTTCATGAGATATAATTTTTGGAAATATTAAAATTTTAGTCTATTTCGCTATCTGATGACGTCACCATGACGCCACAACTTTACCTGAAACTATATGTCATAAATTTATTGACAACTACATGTTATGGTATAAGTATGTGTTAAGGTTGAAGGCTGTGTGAACTTTGGAACTGTTTTTTTTGTTCGATAAGTCTCATCGAAAAGAAGGAGAAGAAGAAACAAACTAGCAGAGATTGTCAAAATTGCAATTACACAATTTAAACTAAGTAATGCCAGTAATTAATTTGATTACAATATCAGAGTTCTGTAAAAGCCTAAAGGAATATCCAAAACTACATTAAATTTACATTATTATGTACAGCAAATAAATAAATTAAAATAGGAAATTAACCCTTTCGATCCCACGGGCTCTAAAAAGAGCCTTTGTTGTGATACGCTTCCTTCCCGTGGGCTCTAAAAGGTGCCGGGAATCGGCATGCCCTTGACGACCACGGCGACTTAAATCACCACCTGAAAATGCTTGAGTGGTTTTTGGGGTTGGCGCCCTCTATTGACAGGAATGCAGTGTATAAAAGTTTATGAAAAGAAAAGTGCGTCACTTTGCGGTTTTTGTATGGTGCTAGCGTCCAGTTGAATTTAGTTGCAATCATGATGGAAACGGACATAAATGATGGCATTTTGGCTGAGATTTTGGCAGACAGTGGCTCAGAATCAGATGACGAAGTAATGGATGACGACGACGACGACGTTGAACTTGAAGAGGTAGGCCAAAATCACAGTAAAAATGAATAACTAATATTAATAACAGTTAACGTTACTCTTCCTGGCCCAATGGCAATGCAAATTAACGTAATTCACTTATTTTCCTAGGCTATAGCGTAAATAGCGTTAGAACTGTTGGAGTTGAGTAATGTAAATTTAGAAAATGGATCCTTTTAATAGGATTGACCAAATCCCCACCCCCTGGACTGGGTCAAAACGTCAAGTGAAATGTACAATTATTAGTAGTTTGTTGGGGTAAATATTTGTATTCATTGAAACAGCAAGTTGATGTATAGATATAGCATAGAAATTTTAACATTTACCCATAGCCGGTCGTGCTGTTTAGCGTTAACAGGCTGAAAATGCACTCTTAGTCTGAAGCTTCCAAAAGAATAGCCTTGTATTCGAAAGGCCCTCATAAGTCGTATTATGCAAGAAGTTGGGGGAATTCACATTCACAATCCCACATTAAAACGAACATTTCTCGATAACGAGTTTTGGAGAGTGGATGGAATCTGCCATATTTTTTTTTCAGCACAATATTCATTTTGCGCATGACCCCCTGTGGCCTGTGTGCACATGCAGCAAAGTAGCATTGAGATATTGTATTTACAAATGTATGATCGAGATTAATCCTCCTTTGTTTTTCTGTTGCAGCCGACCTACCAAGGTGATAGCCGACCGAGATCAAGGAGGACGACAGGAAAGTTAGATTTCCGATCTGGTTGGGAACGACGAGACCATTACGAGTGTGGGACTGTGCAGTTCACTGGAAATTCTGGCCCCACCGGCGACTTTGCCACACTGTCGGCAGTAGAGATCTTCAAGCTGTATTTTGTCAACTTGTGTGGAATATGCTCGTCGACGAGACTAATCGCTATGCGCAGCAAACAATAGAATCAATTCCTGATGAACAATTATCCTGGCACCCAACCAACATTCCAGAAATGATGGCATTTGTGGCACTTCTCATTGCTATGGGCATAAACAAATCCTCTCAATACAAGATGTACTGGTCGACATCTGAAATTCTTCACATCCCATTCTATCCGTCGATCATGTCCCGTAATCGGTTCAGTTCAATTCTTCGGTTCCTCCACATCTCAAATAACCAAATTCCTCGTAGAGCCTTGGCTAAACGGGACAAACTTTCCAAAGTTCGGCCCTTGATAGAAGTCCTCGTCCAGAAGTTTCTCAACCTGTATAACCCTGCGCAGAATCTGTCTCCAGACGAGAGTATGTTGAAATTCAAGGGACGCTTGAGTTTTGTTCAGTACATGCCTAACAAACCTATCAAACGGGGTATTAAAGCCTTCTCCCTGAACGAGTCCAAAACAGGATACACGTGTGCTTGGAAACTGTACACAGGAGCCGACGACACCCAAACTGTTTGTGATGCAGACGTAGATTTCAATTCATCAGACTGCCATCCACCAAACCCAACAGTTGCAGGAAAAGTCGTCATTGATCTGGTCCATGGACTTGAGAATAAGGGACACGTAATATATTGTGATAATTACTATACTAGCCCAGCTCTTGTAGCTAAACTTGCTAAACTAGGATTCGGATGTTGTGGAACTGTTCGTTACACTACACAGGGAATACCCCAGGCCGCAAACCCAAAAAACCATAAAATGAAGAAAGGAGATGACCCATTTTTTTTGGTGAAAGGTGGGCAATTGTGTATCGTTTGGCAAGACAAAAAATCTGTAACACTTTTAACTAATGTAGGCAACACTGATTTGTCCAAAAAGCAAATTCGGTGTAATAAAAGCACAAGTGGATTTTGTGATGTTATGAAGCCCAATTGTATTGAAGATTACAACAAAAACATGGGTGGAACTGATCTTGCCAACCAATGTTTTCAGTACTACAATCATACACACAGAAGCTTGAAATGGTGGAAAAGAGTTTTTCCATATGCTGAATATCTGTATTGTCAATAGCAGAGTAATATTCACCAGCATAGCAGGAACAAAAATGTCAGTAATCTTGATTTTCGTATAGGGATTGTACAGGGCTTGCTGTTGGGTTGGGAACGTAACGCAACAAGTCAATTGAGATACCATATTCCTATTGAGTTGACAGGGCAACAGCACTATCCTGGCAAAACCCCCAATGGAAAGAAACGCGACTGCATTGTTTGCAGTAACCGAAAATTAGGCAGGCGAAAACAAACAAAGATGATCTGTAAACAATGTGCACACCCTATGTGCATAGTTCCTTGCTTTGAGAAATACCACATCACTTGATTGTAAATCTATATTATTTGCCTTCAAACCCCCCCCCCCCCCGTTCAATTTTGGGAATGGTCAGACAAGCCGCAGATTACAGTCCAAACCAACATTGAATTGGGGGGTGGGGTGTTAGCATGGATTGTGATGTATTTACACTGAATACAAGTAAATGGTTCATTTCCAAGTAGATAACCAAAAAAAATCCCCCAAAATCTCATCCAAGTGGTTTTTCACATGGAAAAAAAATCTTATACCTGTACCGTATTTGCATGAAATCACCCATTTGTATTACTTTACTTTAGTGTAAATACTGATCCAAATATTTAATTGTTTTGCTTTTACACTTACAAAATCTGCAGATTAGTCCAAACCAACATTGAATTGGGGGGGGGGGGGGGGTGTTAGCATGGATTGTGATGTATTTACACTGAATACAAGTAAATGGTTCATTTCCAAGTAGATAACCAAAAACAAACCCCCAAAAACTCATCCAAGTTGTTTTTTCACATGGAAAAAAATCTTATACCTGTACCGTATTTGCATGAAATATCACCCATTTGTATTACTTTACTTTAGTGTAAATACTGATCCAAATATTTAGCTTTTGCACAATGTTTTCCTCTCTTTTGTATACTCATTTTTACATACAAATGAGAAAGTTAAAACAATGTCTATTCCTGCCGTGTGAGGGCGCACTTCAATGAAATTGTGAAAAATCCACTGGTGCTGAAGTGACATTGGGCTCCTAATTACTGTGGTAAAGAAGGGTAATCTCTGCCATAACTGGCTGGTAATGAAAGGGTTAAAAAAAACAAGAGCTTAGTGGAATGCTTGTATTATTGCTGTTGGACTTTGTAATATAAAATATTATAGTTGTACTGTCATTTTCGCTTTATTCTATTCAAATCAATTGAACCAAACCGAGACTTCAAGGGCAAAGTATTTGGTTCCCGCTTTGTTTTAAACACAATCGGTATTTGACTATCGCATAATGACAAGGAGGATCGTGGCAGCGTTATTCAGTCAACCACAGATGGATCAGTGTGGGGGGTCGAGTGACTTGTTAATTTATTTATTTGCTTATTTTGTTTTGATGGATGATGACAATACATTAAAGTTTATATTATTATTATATACGGCACAACATACAAACACTTGGTTGAATGGTAAGAGATGCCATGGGGAATATACAAGAATCACCCAAGACTTCTGTACTACCGTTTTAGTCTAACTGCACGACCAAACGCGGGATTCTATGCACGCCACATTTTCAATGGTCAATCGTATTTTTTGTCAAGAGATCTTGAGTTTTGAAAAACATCTAGAGGGCGCTACATACGTTTTCAATAAGGGTGTTATTGATATTTTTCATATAATTTTTATGCCTAATTTGATGAACGTATCATTTCGCTTATCGCTGTTGTCATTGAAACAGCTATAACAACACCATTTAATATATAACAAAGACATTTCTTGAATGCTATGATTACTATTACAAAGAAAAAAACAAAACAAGGAAAATTAAGTTCGTCTGATCATTAATATATAACAACAGTGTTATTTGTACAATAAAATAGACATTGAATAATCGTTTTTAACCATAACTTCTAACGTGCATGATTACTGCACCTTCTTTTGGCCATAACTTCCCGTGTTAAACGTTCGATTTTCTTCAAAGTTCACTGTATTTTACAGCTGTACATGTTAATGCATAACTATTAAACCTGAGGTTTTCGAGTTATGATTTTTTGAAATATGAAACTTTGAACTCATGTAATTCGACACCTGATAACGTCATCATGTCTCAACAATGGTTTCGTCTGCAAGTTATCGCCGCCAAAGGAAGTAAAGAAAATGTCCAACCGCTAAATGTGTATAGCGCCCTCTTTAGTTTGAATTATTGGCGCAGAAAACAGCATTGGCTAATTTTTTTTATTAACCTTCAAAGTTGTATCGTGAACTACTTTTTTATTCTCATATATTAAGTTTTGGTCACGTGATTAAGATCAAACTTTCCAGATGTCTTCATATTGACATAGATTGTTTATATTCTAAATTTGACAAAATTCTGATATATAATTTTTCAGATAGAGAAATACTTTTTTCGACTTGTTTTAATTTTCCGTAGTGACGTAGTAATGACGTCATTGATCATAGTTTTGATATGTATATATTTCAAAGAATATTTCATACACAGGAACCATGTCAAAATTCCCATTCACATTGCCTCCAGATCTCAACACGAGGCCTGATTTTTCATGAAATAAATATCTTGGAATAATTTGAAGTATACATATGTCCATCATCATCCATATTTTCTCCACCTTACTGAGCAGGTAAGATTACATCATTTAGCTACAACACCCTATTTTCTTCCAGATTTGTCAAGTTATACATCAAATTGAAGCTATGAGATATGAGATATAGAATTAGTAAAATCGTTACTTCGTGTGCCACTAATTTGACCATCAAAGCATTTATGGTAACTCATTTCACAAGAATTACAAGCTATTAATGTAAGGAATTCAATTGTGTTTTTTGTTTACTAATAGGTCATTTAGTTCTTGAGATATTGGCTGTTGAACTTGGAAAAGTTGTGAGATTTAAGCAATAAGTTAGAAATTAACAAGTGAGACTTGGAAGACTATGTTTTTTTATTTTAAATTTGATGTTTTTATGGTCATAGAATATAAAACTAAAAATAAATAAAAGACAAGAGTTACCTCAGGAGGTATGAGTTTTCATAATATATAATAAAAATAACATATAATGTGCTACACTGAATACATTATCTTCTGGTTCAGTCATCCAATATAATTTTAAATTCTTCCAACCGTAAGTTCCGGTTCAATCATGTGAAGTCATTCATACTTCACAAAATGTTTCCTCATAATATGGGTGTCAATTGTGCCAAATTTGGTAAAATTCAATTTTTTTTCTCAAGATATACATTTACAGAATAGTGATTCAGACTATTTCTTCACTTAAACATTTCTGGTTTCGAAAGAAAGGAGAGGTCAGATTAGGGTCATGTCTGTGAACGAAATGTGGCATAGTTCAAGGTCTTTAAGATGAGGCAATGATTGTGAAAATATCTTTTGTGGTTCATGAGATAGGATTTTTTGAAATATTAAACTTTGATTTAGTGTAATTCGATATCTGATGCCTTAACCATGACGTCACAACCTAGGATACAGCTACATGTTAAGGCTTCTAACTATGTGTTAAGTTTTAAGGTTCTGTACCAGAATAATGCTGAAAATGTTTAGGCCTTAATCTTTTTAATTTATGTATTTATTTATTAATGATAATGAAACAAATCATTTGGTTATTACATAAATTAAAATGAAACAAAATTCACTGACCATTTAGAAATTTGCTAACCGGCTAACCAATACCAATATTTAAAAGTAAACACCCAACAATTTTGGAAAAAATTACCAACCATTTTGTTTTTCTAAACTCTTTTTTGCCACATTGTTTATTAAACAATCATTGTGGGAAATTTATTGATGCTTTTCGTTTAAAAATTGTACACATTATTCCATTTGCAATAGTAAATTTAATTAAGTTGATAAAATAATTAAAAGAAAATAAATAAAATACATAAGTCAAATTTAATTGATTTTGTATTTAAATTAACTCAGTGCTTGAAAACCTTTTGTCAAGGGAGCATTGGAAAACTGTTACCCTGAAATTGATTGCCCATAAACGAAAGAAAAAATAACAAATCCTCACGATGAGTTAATTGAAGTCATGAATGCCAACTTAAAAAACGATCTGTTAGAATTCACTCTTAGATTTAGAACAAGCGTTAACAATTCCAAAACTGTGTACAAAAATGACAGCTCGAAATAAAGGACAACGATAGTGAAATTACCGTAAAATGTTTACTGTGTGGACACGACGTTGCTTGTATATGCTTAGCAAGGATGCCTTTGTTGCCAAGCCAATATTTAAAAATAAACACCTAACAATTTGGGAAAAAATTACTTACCATTGTGTTGTTCTAGACTCTTTTTTCTAGACTCTTTTTTTGGTTATTAAACAATCATTGTGGGAAGTTTATTGATGCTTTTCGATTAAAAATTTATACTTATTATTCCATTTGCAAAATTAAATTCAATTAAGATGATGTTGTTGTCCTATTTCAGCTGCTCCCGTTAGGGGTCGCCACAGCGGATCATGATCCGCATTTGATTTGGCATAGGTTTTACGCCGGATGCCCTTCCTGACGGCAACCCTCCCATTTATCCGGGCTTGGGACCGGCACTAAGCATGCACTGGCTTGTACATCCCCAGTGGCTGGGTTCAATTAGGCCCTTGCAGCAATTATGGTAAAGTGTCTTGCTCAAGGACACAAACACCATGGTCGCGGCAAGGCTTCGAACCCACACACTCTGACGACTCAGCCATCAGAACACAAATCCGATGCACTAAACCGCTCCACCATGGCACCCCACAAATTCAATTAAGATGATAAAATAATAAAAAGAAAAGAATTAAAAAGAAGATCTGGATCTCTTGCCTCAACATCAAAAGTAATTCATTTTGTATTTAAACTGCTGTGCCTGAAAACCTTTTACACCCGATTTCAAATTCAAGCCACGTTTTATACACAATAATATGCTTGGGTGTCTCAGAATATTTTTTAACAAAGGTGCAATGCTGAGTGTTGACAATCTTAAAATCTTCTAATCTGGTCTGTGCTCTGACCATCTTGTTAAAAGTACGACTGTTCTTTCTGAATAATGTTTAACATTCGAATAAAAATCAAGAAATTGGATAGTGACACAAAAGGCGAACTTTGGAAAAAGTTTAAATTAACAAATTAAATAAATTGTATTTTATTACACTATCTGTCAAAATAATGCTAAATAATAACAAATTAACCATCCAGTATACAGAAACGGTGGGGGTAACTTTATTGGTGCTGAACTCAAGGTTTATGTTTTCTATAAAACAATATTAACCCCCTATAGTTGCAGTTTAAAATACACCGCCATTAGGCTTGATAGGGTTATTGGGGAAAGTTCACCAGGCTTGATAGGGTTATTGGGGATAATCCACCAGGCTTGATAAGGTTATTGGGGATAGTCCACCAGGCTTGATAAGGTTATTGGGGATAGTCCATCAGGCTTGATAGGGTTATTGGGGATAGTCCATCAGGCTTGATAGGGTTATTGGGGATAGTCCACCAGGCTTGATAGGGTTATTGGGGATAGTCCATCAGGCTTGATAGGGTTATTGGGGATAGTCCATCAGGCTTGATAGGGTTATTGGGGATAGTCCATCAGGCCGTGATAGGGTTATTGGGGATAATCCACCAGGCTTGATAAGGTTATTGGGGATAGTCCATCAGGCTTGCTAAAGGTTATTGGGGATAGTCCATCAGGCTTGATAGGGTTATTGGGGATAGTCCAACAGGCTTGATAGTGTTATTGGGGATAGTCCATCAGGCTTGATAGGGTTATTGGGGATAGTCCAACAGGCTTGATAGTGTTATTGGGGATAGTCCATCAGGCTTGATAGGGTTATTGGGGATAGTCCAACAGGCTTGATAGTGTTATTGGGGGTAGTCCATCAGGCTTGATAGGGTTATTGGGGATAGTCCATCAGGCTTGATAGGGTTATTGGGGATAGTCCACCAGGATTGATAGGGTTATTGGGGATAGTCCATCAGGCTTGATAGTGTTATTGGGGATAGGGATTCGGGGACAGGTAAATCTAAATCGTTGGACTAGCTTATTCCGAATTACAATTTGACCCCCATCCAACGCATGTCGGCACTGAAACGCCATTCTCCTTATATAGAACGTCAATAATACTATAGGTTTTCCCGGCCAATTTCCTAAAATATTCATTCACTTTTGAAAATCGGTCATTCATTTTCGTCTGAATTTGAGAATCGCTCTGAACACGCGTTTCATTTTCGCTCCCAGAGCATTCGATTCCGTTTCAGATCAATCAATTAAGTGATTGTGCAGAACCTTTCCTTTATGTCCATTCAGTTTCGTTTACAAGACTTCTTTTTCGTTTTTAGAGGGCGATTTATAATATTGACCATTCTATTTCACTTTTAGTTTAATGCCATTGGCACTAGATCTAATTAGGGGTTTCTTTTTCATTAACCGTCAATCAAATTAGCTTTACCTGAAATCAATTTAGAATGAAATATATGCTGCATCATGCATTATTGGTAGTAAACATAAATCTCTGTAGTTGATTGAGTAACATTAAATTAAGATCAACATATTCAAGTCTTTTTCTTGTTCTTCATTCGATTTTGCTTAATTTCCATTTCCATTATTTACCTACATAGTATCTGACATAAAGAACATACTTATTATTTCGCCTCTTTGCATTACATTCGGTCAACCACCCTTTCCCCTCAAAGCCACCACTGACTACATCTGAGATCAAGTTCATTTTGTGACAGTTATGAAATTTAGCCCTCAATTGGTTCTCCGGCCAGGCATCGAGGGAGATAAGTTTGTGCATGAGCGTACCACCTTGTGCATTTTTCGTGGGTTATTTCTCCGATGTTGTTACGGGCTATTTCCTGTAAACAAGTAGATCTCCAGACTTGGAGGTTAACCCCTTCTTGCGCTGCTGCAGCTTGGTCTCCTATACGATGCTGCCATTCAGGAAGCCCAAGCATCCGTTTCACTCCCGCCTTGAATGCTGAATGTGCCATTTCAGTCGGGTTCAAGAATGGGGAATATGGAGAAGACGTTTGATGACAAAGTGTTCTGCGTCCGGTGGTAGTTGAGCTCTGACGTGTGGGCGTGCGTTATCATATATGAAGTAGATCTGCTCATCTTCAGGATATAACCTGCGGCATTCATCAACTGTTGAGGCAAGGAAATCCTCAAAGGTTTCTCTAGTGACAGTTTCAGAAGAAATTATGTGATTAACAAGTGCAACCTCATCGGATATAGCAAAGGTAATGTTGACTTGTTTACCTCGCTGATGATGTACAACACGCCTTGCTGGTTCTCCACGAGGAGCTCTTCCCTGTGATCTGCGAGTCCATATGTTGTAACCAGTCTCGTCTATGTAGACGACATGCCCCAGTACACCATCGCGCAAGAACCAATTGGCATAATCGCATCTAGCATCTAAAACGCGTGCTGAGTTGCGCTGGTCTGGGACATCCTCAGCCAGCTTAACTGTTATAGCATACCATTCAAGGTGCGAGCGATGGTGCTTGTAGACACGGTTGGTTTATGAGGAAGACGAGCCTGAAGTTGCTGCTTCATTTGCACCAGAGTCATCAATGGAATTTCATCAAGAAGTCTCTCCAGTGTTGTACGCATGTCATCGTAAATTTTTGGGTTTTTAGCTCCACCTTTCGGAAGTTGGTCTCTGCGGCCTTCACGTAGAAACGTCCCTATGATTGTTCTTGCAGTGGATCGATTTATACCTAGAGTATCGGCAGTCTGCAGATAGTCTGCACCAGTCTCAAAGGCATCAATGAGACGGTTTCTATCGACATTAGAGGTTCGTCTATAATGGCCTCGTGCTGCCATCACGTACAGGTTGATTCAAATCGAATATCAAATGAAGAGTAACATCTCATTTCAATTTCTGCTTGAATTTATAAGATTTGGTATCAGGTTTGGAATTCTGTGATGTAATCTGCTATTTTGAATGAAAAAAACGTACTTTTGTTTGCACATTCACGAAATTGTATTCCCGAACTCTGCGCGAAAAGGTATGCTTGCGTAAATGAATGCACAGGTAACGTAATTGACCGTCTGTTTCTCAAAACTTTCGTTGAATTGAAATGGGATTAAAGACGTGCATTCAAATTCAGACGAAAATCAATGACCGATTTTCAAAAGTGAATGAACATTTTAGGAAATTGGCCGGGAAAACCTATATTTATCATCTCAATGATCTCTTTGATGGCCATTGGTATGTGTTGGCTGATCGGTGATGAACCATATTTGTTTGTTTGTTGCCAACCATGTGATATACGTGATACATGTATTCGCGTTTATTGGTATCTGACCATATTTCACATGCACAAGTATGGTGTCCAAGAGAGGCCTCACATAATTCCAATCCATCCAGCAATTTGTGCTGCAATTGGACATTGTTTCATACCACAACAAATATAGATAGGTAAATATAGGTAATGGAGAGAGTAGTGGCCATAGGAGGTGTTGGGGCACATCCAGGAGAGTGGGAAGGAATTTATATAGAGTTTATGGGTAGGCCGGTAAGGCCTACATTTTATACGGGCGACGGACGGTCTTGGCTCACCTGTGGTGTCACAAGTGACTGCAGATCTAGAAGTGAAGTCTGGAGTGAAGTCCAAGACTGTCTATGTGATTGGCCGCACCACCTTCATTTGATCAGTCGACTCATCTGTCTGCCATGGGACTGACGGTTGTCACGTTGTAGTCTTCAATCTGGTTCCTCCTGCAGGAATGACAGACGTGCCTCCACTTTGTTCATCACAGTGGAAACTCTAACTTTGGTTTGTTAATACAATTGTGCAGTTGCACCAGTTGCACCAAATGAAAATAACCAATATCTAATACAATCCAATGAGTGTGGCCTACATTGGGGAAAACAGAACGCAATCTCCCCTCAATGCTTAAAGAACACCGAGCATACAGACGCAGAGGAGATTTCGTTGTAAAGCACTCCCACATGAAGGACTACCAAATCGACTAGAAGGCAGCTCAACTCATCACACCCATCAACACATGGCATTTCAGACACATCAGAGAGGCCTTCAAGCATAACATTTTGCCCCAGGCTACTACCTCAGCGACATCTGGTGATCCTACTATATCCAAAGTCAACATCCCAGACTGAGGAATCTCCTACATCCTAAGTCATCCACCCTCCCACCCCCTGAGCTTATTAATAACTGATTCAGTTCAGTGAGCACACACTGTGCTCCCCCACTCTAAGGATCCTAGTTCCCGCCTGCACTAATCCCTAGCATCCAGTATTAGTGCAAATCCCAGAGTCCGGCACTCTCCAGAAGACAATCAGATCATACTGATCGAAACGTCGAGTTCTTTTCAGAACTATTTACTAGAATACTGTAACCAAGAATACGGCAAGAATACTGTAACCAACGTGATATTGTGAAGAACATGATTAACCAGGCAAAAATAACTCACTACTCATCTCTTGTGGAAGATAGCTCTGGTGATCAGAAAAAAACTCTTTAACATTGTTGAAAAGCTGCTTCATAAACCCAAAGCTCCAGTGCTTCCATCTACACACTCCGATCAGGACCTCGCAAATGCTTTTTCAAACTTTTTTGTCACAAAAATTGAGAATATCCGTCGTTCTTTTCCCTCAGTACCTGCCATTCTATCACAAACACCATCACGCAAGGATCCACAATGTAGACTGTCCATGTTTGAGCCTACTAGTGTTATGGAGATCAAAAGAAACTCATCATGAAATCGCCAACAAAATCATGTAAACTTGATCCAGTGCCAACTTCGCTAATAAAACAAAACGTTGATGTGTTTGCTAAGTATATCACAATTATTGTAAACATATCTCTTTCTTCCAGTTGTTTCCCTAATAGCCAGAAGGTTGCTCATGTTAAACCACTCCTAAAGAAACCCAATTTGAAAAAGGAAGTTTTCAAAAATTACCGACCAGTTGCGAATTTAAAGTACCTTCAAGTTGGAAAAACAATCGAGCGAGTTGTTTCATCACGGATCTCTGACCATGTTCGTGCTAATAACCTGTCGGACACATTTCAGTCAGCCTACAAACCATTTCATGGAACGGAAACTGCTCTTCTTCGCGTCAACAATGACATTTTATCTGCCATGGATGAGGGGAAAATCACTGCATTAGTTTTGTTAGACTTAAGTGCAGCTTTTGACACGGTCGATCATAAACTCCTTCTCTCTCGCCTTCAATATCATCTTGGAATACATGACACAGCCCTGGATTGGTGTAAGTCCTACCTTTTAAATAGGCCTCAGCATGTTTGTATTGGTAACGCTATCTCCGAGCCTGTTATTATTGACTATTCTGTACCCCAAGGCTCTATGCTCGGCCCACAGTGGTTTACTGTTTATACCTTTCCAGTTCGTGATATAATTTTGAAGTATAATTTAAATTACCATGTTTACGCTGATGACACGCAGCTTTACATTACTTTTAAATCTTCTCAAGAACCTGC
The DNA here is from genome assembly GCA_029582265.1 of Zoroaster sp. YZ-2022. Classification (NCBI taxonomy): domain Eukaryota; kingdom Metazoa; phylum Echinodermata; class Asteroidea; order Forcipulatida; family Zoroasteridae; genus Zoroaster; species Zoroaster sp. YZ-2022. The sequence continues at coordinate 59,496,066 of CM055817.1, forward strand.
CAATTCCTGCATTAAAACACTGGAGAAATGTATTCAAGAGATTCGAAGTTGGATGAGACAAAACTTCCTGAAATTGAACGATGAAAAAACAGAATTTGTTCTATTTGGATCACGTCAGCAATTGTCTAAAGTTTCTCTTCCATTTATTACAATTGGTGACTCGCAGATAACCCCCTCATTACAAGCACGTAATTTGGGTGTTATATTTGACTCGACAATGACTTTAAAACCACATATCTCCAACATTGTTCGCATATCATCATTTCATATCAGAAATATAAGCCGAATTAGGAAATACTTGAATAAAGTGCTGCTGAACAAATTATACATGCGTTTGTCACATCACGGCTCGATAACGGGAATGCTCTCCTTTACGGTCTCCCGCAGAATCAAATAACTCGTCTTCAGCACATACAAAACACAGCAGCTCGTGTTGTGACTTTGTCCAGAAGGTCATGCCATATCACGTCAATCACGTCAACTGCACTGGCTTCCTGTTTCACAGAGAATTGTTTTAAAACTTATGCTAATTGTTCACAAAATCTTTTAATAACATTGCCCCAATTTATATTTCTGAACTGCTTAAAGTCTACACTCCATCACGCAATTTGCGCTCCAGCAACATGTCACTCCTAAAGGAACCAACTTCAAAACGGAACTGGGGTGATAGGTCGTTTTCTGTCGCAGCTCCGAAACTCTGGAATCATCTTCCAACTAAACTCAAATCTTGTCATAGTATAACCAGATTTAAGTCGATGCTTAAAACTCATCTTATGTCACAACTCTTCAAAGATGATGTATATTTGTAATTGCATTGTAGGTACATGTATCTCGGTACATATATTTTTTTCCCCCTATGCTATCATTGTATATTGTTTGTATTCATGTTTTTCTTTGTTTCCGCGCCTTGAGCGCCCAGCAGGGTGGATATGTGCGCGCTAAAAATCTTTATTATTATTATTATTATTAGAAATGAACTAGAAATGTTGCAGTGTTTGGAAACAGCTAGAATTTGTTTTTATGTAGCCCGCGTAAACAAATAAACAAGCGCCGAACACGAAACCAGGACCTTTTTCAAAAGTTAGGCTCCAGCTACTGATTTTGTTATGCAGTATAGCATTGCCACTGTACACAGTACACTGTATACTGTACATGGCAGACACCCCTCAAAGACCTCCCCTTGCTTTAGATTCTGTATCAGAGTTGATTTATACTATATATAACATTTTGAAACTTTGCATGGTGAAAGTATAATCTAGGAATAGTTGCAGTAGCATCATGTTAATTATGTAATAAGCTGTAAAATGGTGTTGGATCTGAAAGGAACAGGTGGTTTGACAACTTTAATTTCTCTGATGTCTCCTCGAGACACTCAATGCATACTGATCGAAACGTCGATTTGTCAAAGTACTGGGTCTTTTCCCTACAATAACAAATCATAACGCAATTTATATGGTGCATCAATCATCAATGTACAAAATAATTCAATAGATATTTCATACAAAATCGATTTAAAATTTGTTTAATAAATATTACTCCAGATTTCAGAAATATGTTTCTGGAAGTTTGAGACCCTCCCCAAGAAAAACTTAAACATGTATAATATAATGTTTGCATTTTGTGAATACAGAATTGCATAAGATACTGCTGCATGTTCTTTCCACATTTTGTTGGTGTGTTGTGGGCCATGACACTAATGAGTCAACATGCTGTACAAAATCAATGGAATGTTTCATGGACACATGATCAAGTTTTTGAACGTCCAGTTAAAATTTGTGTGGATGGGGACAATAATGTACATTTTAACCCTATCAAGCCTGGGTGTTTTTTTCCCTTCTCCGACCTGGGGAGGGGCTCATTGTGCCTCCCCCTCCGTATTTGTTGTATTAAACAGCCGATTTTCCTGAAAGTTTGCAGGGATGTTCGGTTTGGAGCGATCTATCTAATGAGGCAATGAAAACTTTCATATGTTACCGTTAGGGGGCGCTATACAAATGTTTTGGTCATTTTCCTCATTTTTGGTCACAAACAGTATTTTTCTTATATCTTCCTTAATGTTTATCTGATGGCCAAACAATTTGACACAAATATTGTCTAGGGGTGCTTTAAGCAATATTTTTGGGTCATTTTGTTCCAAAAACATTATTTTTAAAGATTTTGACCCAAAATTTGGATTTTTAACCAAAAGTACAACAAAGGCAGATATAATAACATCCATTGTACTATTGATGACATAAATTTATACAATAAGCAAAAAACTCTGAAAAACTTTTAAAAATCATGTTTTTTGTGGAGAAAATATAACTGCATTTAAACATAATGACGGCCATATTGGATTCCCAGAATGCACTGGAAGTGGTCACATGACTCAATATTGTCCAGAGTTTAAAATAAACGGTTGCCATGGTTGCAACCGTGAACATCATTATCATGAGGGGGTTCCAAAAAATTGTTAGGAAAAGTCAGTAAATTTAAGCGTGATCGGACAAAGCGTTCTTGAGATATTATTTTAAAAAATACCATGGGTGGCACAAATTTGGAGTAGCTGGCCAATAAAATAAGACAGGGTTGTTATGTTTTTAAAATCAATGCATGAAATATTAAAGTTACAAGGAATATTTCACAGGATTTTTGAAACAAATTAAGAAAAAAATGTATCTCGAATGAAAACTCGCATGAAAAAAGAGTATCGCATCAACGTATTATAAAAGGAAATTGAGTATGTTAGAATTTTATACGAGAAATGTCTGACCGTAACCCGCTTCTCATTAAGATTACTTCTCCTTAAGATTAATTCTCCTTAATATTACGTCTCATTAAGATTACTTTAAAATACAACAGTACATGTTGTCGATTGCTTGTAATTTCTTGTCAATGGGTGTAGGGTGGTGAGGCCTATGGAGCAGGACCTACACATATCGTATTCACTCAAGCACACACCACCACCACATTCCCTTTAATTGAGGACATTCAGTTTATTTTATTTCACAGTGTGTAATTGCTGTTAATATTTTGAACTTTTTCTGTCAAAAAATTGTCTAGAAAGATCTGATGTCATTAAATTGGTATCTAAATCGTCCTTCTTGATAACAAAATATATAGTTAACAGACGCAATTGAAGCCCAAATTATATTTATTTTATTTATTATTTATTTTTTTGCAGAAATCAAAATCGACCCAAATATCACGAAATACATATAAAAAAAACAAAATATCTACTAAAAATTACCATGAACTTCACACCTGAACTTTCCTATCCTTTACGTTAAATAAAAATACATTTTGGAGATATCTGTTCATAACTTGAGAGAAAAATGGCAAGTTGTTTCTGTCCAAAGTATTTCCCCGTTTCGAGTTAAACACGCACTGTATGTTGAGGTTAGGCTTGTCCCATAAATAGGGCCAGTCACCGTATCCTTGGTCATAGCCACATCTGTAGCACTGATATGACCCTATCTACAGTGATTACACCCTCTCATACTGCCCTAGCGCTAGTCCCAACTGCACAAATAACACTGAATTATTTTCCAATGTTCATCTCCGGAAATGCACATTTTCCAAATTTGGCTCAGTTTCTAGAAATTTGTGATCTAACCTTTAAAAATAATAATAAATAATGAATAATAATAAACACCTCAAAAAAAGAAAGTCCCCACCTGTATGTTTTAAAAATATTTTTAAATTTTAGAGACTTATGAGCATAAACATGATATGACGATTTAGCCTGATCATCGATACACATGTTGCAAGCAAGATTTGTGCGGATAACGTTGCGCATCAGTGCACACAACTCGGTTGATTGTGTGGGGGTACCTGTTCATTTCTCACAACTTTGCATTGTGGCTCAAAATAACGCCCCTGAACTCAAGCAAAACGGTTTATCCCTTTTGTCATCAGCTTTATTGACCAATACTTAAGACATAAGCAGCATGTTGGGTTTGTTCAGTAAGGGGTATAACTGCCACGATTGTCGATTGCTGCCCGACACCTTCGGTGCATACTGTTTATGAGGCGACGGATGCGGACCTGGGCAATACCTTCCCATGCAAATGAACATTCCAATAATGAGGTCTTTAGTTTAAAAGTGCTCCAAGACATTATGTAACAGACAAATAAAGCTGATGACAAAAGGGATAACCCATTTTGCTTGAGTTCAGGGGCGTTATTTTGAGCCACAATGCAAAGTTGTGAGAAATGAACAGGTACCCCCACACAATCAACCGAGTTGTGTGCACTGATGCGAAACGTTATCCGCACAAATCTTGCTTGCAACATGTGTATCGATGATCAGGCTAAATCGTCATATCATGTTTATGCTCATAAGTCTCTAAAATTTAAAATATTTTTAAAACATACAGGTGGGGACTTTCTTTTTTTGAGGTGTTTAGTAAGAATTGTGCAGACGAATGAACGATATTCGACCCAGGAAGTACGTTCTCGGGGGTGTGATGGACAAGTAGGCCTACGTAAAACAATAGGAAACCGCGCAGGATAGGCCTACGTAAAACAATAGGAAACCGCACAGGATAGAGATTTTAAATGAGGCGGCGCTTGCCACCATTTTCATAAAAACGCCATTTTTTAAGGAACAAAACGCCATTGCTTGCACATTCGTTTTCTAAATGTTCGTTTCTAAATAATGCATTGTAGTTAATCACACAAAGGTACACTGAGTTAATTGGGAATTATCGTGTTTTTTAAATATCCACGTACAGAAGAATCACCTTGTTCTGATGCCAGTGCTTTCGATTGTGCTGATGGCTTGTGTGTGTCACTAGACGCTGTATGTGACACTGTCAGAGACTGCTACACCAATGGATTGGACGAGGAAGAATGTGGTAAGTAATACATGAGAATAACAGCTAAAGGTAATGAAGTGGACAATGTATAATGTGGTACACACTGAATGAGAACATTACCTAAGAGGTTCTACTTAATTCATTGGACGAGGGAGAATGTGGTAAGCAATGGGGTTGTTTGAGTAGCAGCCCAGGGCATATTGGATTCCCAGAATACTTTGCATAATTACGTGACAAAAACTCTTAAAAGAAAGGGGAAACTTTACGAGTTCGGAATTCAAGTTTCATGTTTTCAAAAGAAAATGTTAACCCCTATAATAGATGAAGGATATTATTGGGAGAGTATACAGTATGTCCCAAAAAAAGTGTCACTCTAACTATTTCTGAAAATATACCAAAACCACGAAATAAATTTTGGAACTTTTTCAATTACACAGATACTCCTAATCCTTGGCCTAAACACCTGTGAGAAATTACATAAAACTCACAGGTGTTTAGGCCAAGGATTAGGAGTATCTGTGCAATTGAAAAAGTTCCAAAATGTATTTCGGGTTTTGGTATATTTTCAGAAATAGTTAGAGTGACACTTTTTTGGGGACATACTGTAGTAATGATCTCCTCTTGCATTAGTAACGTGATTTAAACTCTTTAAAGAGTTGAAAATTTAACGGGTGTGGAACTCAAATTTCATGTTTTCAAAACAAAGTTTTTTTCCCACCATCAATACCTTAAATACAATGAATATCCGCGGCAGCTTACAATAAATTTCCCCTTTAAAACAATTAGCTATTTAAGGAGAACATCAATTGTTCCGCATTAAACATTTAACCCAAAAATTAAAAAAATGAATGATGAAATAACGCAAATGTATAAACGTGAATCCTTTTTAAATGAGGGGGTAACTCTTCCCCTCGTTATAATGAAGTATAACCGAAATTCGGATGCAGAACTCAAGTTTACATGTTTCAAAAGAAAATGGTACCCTCTTGAATAGTTGAATACCTACGGCAATTTATAGTTAATGTATACATTAATAATACTGGCTAGGCCTAAATTAGGGGGAAAATGAGAATTCCGCACCGTAAGCAAACTTTGTAATAACGTAAACAAAAATGCATATTATCATGAAAGATAATCTATAAAGAAGGGCTTACTTACCGGGGCGAAACTAAAGTTTCACTTTTCAACAAAAGACAAAGATAAAAGTTATCCCCAAAGTTGTAGTCGAGTACTTAGTCATCAGTATTGTTCTAGTCTAGTCTAGTACGCATACTTTGTCATGAGTATCAGTATGAGTCATACTCACTGCAATAAAACCATTAAATATGTATAAAGAGTTTCTTTCCACCCAAATGAACTGGATTGGTATAAATGTTCTCAAAAAGTAGGTCATTATTATTATGTTGTACTTTTGCTCTATGTGCTGGATAATAAACGTGACATAAACTCTATGAAGCAAATTACGCGTGTGGAACTTGAGTATCTTAAGTATAATAACGCGACAAAATATTTATACAGACATTAGAAAAAAAAATTAATTAAAAAACGCTAATCTTTAAGTATTTGAAGAATATCCTTGACAGTTTATAGGTACTTTTCTCTAAAAAGATTGGCTATTATAGGTGAAATATCTATAGAGGGTAACTTTACCTGTCATGTTGCTGTTGTTGTAAGAAAATTGTTCACCTCTTCAATAGCTGAAAAATATCCACGGCAGTTTAAAGACAACTTTTCCCAACGTATAATAATATGATAGAAAATATATTTATATTAACCCTGTCAAGCCTACATTTACTGAAACGCATTCCTTAATTAGAAACAGACTGAACTTTCACTTAAATCCCGAAGAATGTCGCTGAGATCTGCCCCACTCTGGACGTTCCAGTAATTAACCAACGCTGCAATACTCAACGGCTGTTCAGCCCACTGGACAACTGAATCCCCGATAATACAAACAGTACATTTGTTTCAAAATCCAAGGAATCGTGTTTTAGACAAAACAAGTCTCTGGTTCTCCTCCGACTCACGCGTCGGAATTTTTTATTGTTTTATTTGCTATCAAACGATGTGCACTTGCTTACAAAATTGGTGAATCGATTGGAATTCTTGCGGCCTCTGTTAGCCACCATATTTTGTTTCCAGTAACTGCGTATACATTTATTTATTTATTTTTATTTATTTATTTATTTATTTGCCCAAGGGTAAGATGCATGACCCATTATGTAATAACATAACGCACACTCTGGAAACGCGCACTCCGGTATGGGGTGAATTGTAAGGAAACAACCGCACCGGAACACCAGCGATCCATACGCTGAATTTGTGTGTTCAAAATCATCCAGCCCGCCCTCGTCCCCAAGTCTTTCGTGCAGTTTTTGTTTACCTCGTACCCACTGTTCTCTCGACCTGCATCCAAATTTTTGGGTACTGTGTAAAAGAAGTGATAGTCTGATAGCGGAACAAATAATATCGTGTGCTGCACAGGGAAGGCTGGGACTAGGCCATCTAATTTATTTTATTATTATTTCAGTAAAATAGCTATTAAATCCAAACATTGAAGAATATCATTGCCAGTTTATAGTAATATTGCCCAAAAATACATGAGGAATTTTAGGAAATAAAATCGAGAGTCTCACATTCTAATCAAATCAGCAATGGAAAATATTGATGTTGTTATGATAAATAGTCCAAATAAGCGTGACATAAACTCTAACAAAAAATGATAGTCCGGCAGATAAACCTCGATTTCTTTTACAGTACCTTGCACTGAGGGATATACAATTCTTTTTGCAGAATATTGTTTACCAGAAAAAAAAATGCTTAGATTTTCAGGTTACCAGCCAAACGTCCACATAAAATGTATGCATTCCCGCTAGTAGTCTGTTTAATAGCAAAATTCTCTGCTTAACAGCTTTATGAAATTAGTCCCTGACTTTACTTTATTAGAAAATGATTGATGACATAATTGTCACCATTGAGCATTTTGAAATTAGTCCCTGAGTTTACTTTATTAGAAAATGATTGATGACATAATTGTCACCATTCAGCATTTTGAAATTAGTCCCTGACTTTACTTTATTAGAAAATGATTGATGACATAATTGTCACCATTCAGCATTTTGAAATTAGTCCCTGACTTTACTTTATTAGAAAATGATTGATGACATAATTGTCACCATTCAGCATTTTGATATATAAGCAAACATTTACTCCACTTTTTGATTTCAGAAATAAGATCAATTTAAAAAACACTTGGTAGCGTACTCATTTCTTGTACAAATTATAAATGATTAAAATATCTTTAAAAACATTTTAGCATCTGATATAAAACTAGTTATTATACAAAATTTTTTAAATTGAAATAAAAATTGAAAGTAAAATTATTTAAATTCAATAATCTCTAAGAACTGCCCTATTTTGGAAAGAGCCTAAAAATGTTAATGACACTTGAGAGTGGTTCTATTTTCTCATATGCATGTTACGTAATGCATGTACATATAGGGAAGACGCACACGTAAACACTGTCAAACACGTGTCTATCTTTCCAATTTATGTGTGTGATGGAGCACTGTTTTTTTCTTTGTCACTGTTTAACATCTAGTAAAAGGGTAAATAACATGTCAACGTCAAGATTGACGTACTCCATACGGGAATTGTTTTTTGTATGGACAGTTATATTTTAAGGACAAAATATGATGACAGATACATAGCTGCAGTAGCGTCGGAATAAACTCTTCATTTGCAACAAAGTAGGTATTTTGGATTTAGGGGAAAATTTGTTTGCTGTGTGGTCCAATAAGAAAACGCTTACAATTTCAAATGTGTCATTCTGCACAATGTCCTGCTAAGATATCCTTTATAAACTATGCATAGGTATCATGATTACAAGAAAATCGGTGGAATGGGGGGGGGGGGGTGTACGCATACTTCGTTAGTCGCCTCGTTAGTCGCCTCTATATGTTTTTAGTGAGTTCCATTATTACTCGACATGGTGAGTTTGAAGGATGGGTTGTAAGATATATATAGGGAGAGGAATAATTAATGTTTAGTGAGTTCCATTATAACTCGACATGGGGAGTTGGAAGGATGGGTTGTAAGATATATATAGGGAGAGGAATAATTAATGTTTAGTGAGTTCCATTATTACTCGACATGGGGAGTTGGAAGGATGGGTTGTAAGATATATATAGGGAGAGGATTAATTAATGTTTAGTGAGTTCCATTATAACTCGACATGGGGAGTTGGAAGGATGGGTTGTAAGATATATATAGGGAGAGGATTAATTAATGTTTAGTGAGTTCCATTATAACTCGACATGGGGAGTTGGAAGGATGGGTTGTAAGATATATGTCACAGGTTTTACCTCTGTTTTTATTAAGAGCCTGCGACTGTGTTCGATTGTTAAAAAAACGGAACTTTGCTCTTTAAAGAAACACAGCGGACAGCGAAATTTGTTTGATCCTCTTTTACCGGCTGTCAAGATATTTATTATCATTTTGTGATCATATCAAAGAAAAAAAATCAACAAAACAGTATCGGTAAGAAATCATTAAAATTTAGTTAAAACAGTGTAAATGGATGAAAGCATAGGAAGACACTTCAGTGGTGTAATAAATGAATTTGAGTTTGGCAATCTACCAAAGACCTTGATCATAAAATAAACAACAAATACCGGTAATAACTCACAAATTGAGTCTGGGCAACTTCAGTCGGAAGTACGATCAAATATGAATTATAAGAGAAAGGATAAAATTAGACCACTGAGTTGTCAACAATTCAACAAGGAAAATTCACGAAAACATATTGAAAAATATACGAAATGCTTATTAAATCCTACAGTGGTTTCTCTATGCAGCTAGTGTCAAGTGACAATGGATCTTGTAGGATTAAATGAAAAAATAATCAACCGTAAAAGTAATCAACATAAAAGTAGAATTTTTAAGAGTGAACCACTGGAGAAATTAATCAACAATGAATAGAATGTTCAACATATGGATATAACAATGATCTTAGCTGGGTTTCGCGCTTCAACTGGGTCTTGGAAAGGACGCAAATCTTTAAAGGCGGCTCAGGTTGGCTCCGAGTGCGGCGTCCTGGCGATCTCCAGAAGAGGCGACAAAAGGGGGTTGAGAAGCGGGGCAGTGTGGGGAGATGAACCGGGTCAACTCCACCAAGCGAGACCTGGTGGACTAGTGTCTGTATCAACAGAGCACGTGATAGGGACGTAAGAAGAATATGTTAGAACATACTTTAGTGAAAGTCAACGCGTTCCTAAAGAAAACTACGCAAAGTGCGAAATCGGGCACTTTCGAGAATAGGTTCTTCTCACATCTAGGTCTTGTTCGCTTCTGAGTAATGGGTCAATACTTTTCAAAATACAACTAACTAGAACTAAGTAAATTAACCAAAATAATAAAAGAAACCTAATAGATTGAAAATATAGTATGCGCTTCGTCAATACATTTGACAACTTAGAAATGTTCTTTCTAGAAATAATCGAGAGTAATTACTTGCTTTTCATTCATGAATCATACTGCGAAAAATCAAGGAAATGGTTCAAGCATAGGTTCGAACATGATAGTTGTTACGTGCGTGTGTCTAACACTCCTGTGGTCAACTGTGGGCAAAGGTCACAGTTGTTTATACGCTAAACAGCAAACAGTCGTTTAGTCTATTTAATTGAAAGGAATGTGTATAACTGTCTTATTTGCAAGGACATGGACAATACTATATCCATGACCATATATCCATACAGTATGCGCAAATGTGTACAACAATATGGCACCACAACTGTGAATCAGTAAAACGGTCAGTTTGGATAATCAACTTGCAGTGAATTTGGATTAAATTAGAAGAGTGATTTAACCAACCTTAACAAATTAAGAAACTGGGTCATTGAATAATAAACACATCTAAACAGTAGAATAGGCTTGGGTGTGGAAATTAGTAACAAATTAAATACATCAAAACTGAACAATAACTAGCTAAAGAATGGCATGGAATCTAGCAGCCAGTTAAATCTAACGGGACTCATGAATCTTTTCCGTACGCGCAATGAGTATTAAAGGTTACACAATGAAATATCATTTTATACAATTCAATATACATAAAGGCAATGTTCTACAAATATACTGGCGACTGATCTGAAACTCATATTGGACTGTTCCATCCATCTTGAGTTTGTCTTTAACCAGTTTGTTGAATAATCAAATCACAATCATTGAAAAATTATACACGGAATATATTTATACATAGAAAGTAAAATAAGTAGCTTACCTGTATCAACAGAGCACGTGATAGGGGACGTAAGAAGAATATGTTAGGAACATACTTTAGGGAAAGTCAACGCGTTCCTAAAGAAAACTACGCAAAGTGCGAAATCGGGCACTTTCGAGAATAGGTTCTTCTCACATCTAGGTCTTGTTCGCTTCTGAGGAGACAGGAGCGGGACAAGGGATAAAACCATACTGGCCACGCACTCGGACAGGCGGGGTTTGACAATTTGATTGGTCAAAAATTTAAAACAATGACGCAATTTCGCCTTCAGAGGAATTGGGACCAATCAGCAAAATATTAGTGGACAGCACTCTTGAAGAAAGCGTGGACACTAGATATTGACCAATCTGGAGGGGGTGTTTATGCCACGTTGGCCGGCGGTGGTCAAATATCCCATCACTTAAAACAAAGGGACTACTGATCGAGCTTGGGAAATTACGTAATGTCCTTGGGGTAGTTCCGGACACGAAAGAATGTCGTCGTCAGCAGATAACATCGTGGGAACAACAGTTAAGCCCTTTTTTCCCACGAGTTTGGTTTGGAAACATTGAAAATAAAAAAACGTGAGGGGTAAAATACAGCCTCGGGTGATTCACACAAAGGCAAGAAGCAGAAATCACCTTTAAAGTAACATTCGTCGGACCACCTTAAATGGGTTAAAATTGAAATTATAACAGGGTCCGACATTCTCCCCTTCTTGAATCATGGCGTCCACGACATGCATCTCACCTATTGGTGAGAACTTAATCTTGATGATAAATCACATTAATGAGGTTACTAGTAACTTCTAGGGCTCTTTGCTGCATGGCTAAATGTTGCTCAAGGAGTTTGGCTTTTGGCTCCTCAAAACCATAATATTGCGGTGGCCTTCTGTTGCGCCGAGGGCGGGGAATGGGAATTTCTCTGACATCAGTATCGGCTGATGTCCCATTTGCTACGGGGGCTGGGGTTTCAGGGATAGAGTCCTCCTTATCATCTGATGTATCCGGGGATGAATGGGAAGAAGTATTGTCGGTGGGACTATCCTCCGATGGCATCGGTTCGTCGGAGGCTTGGCTGAGTGGGCCTTGCGTAGGTTCACTTTCCTCCGTTGGGTTAGATACCTCAGTAACTTCACCAGTCGACGGTGGCGGCACTTTTGGGGTAAAAATCGGTGCACTGGGGTTAAGTTGGGTTGACTGTCTGGGGGCAGGAACTGGACGGAGAGAGTAGAAATTATCATCAGGGATGTCGGAGTCCAGTGCGTCAGCCATGTCGTCCACAGCAGGTGTCACCAGGGGCCGTCGAACGGGGCGTTTGCGGCGAGGCTTGGGTATGGTTCGCTCAGCGTCACTAGCATCATCATTAGAAGGTAGAAACCCACAAGGAAGAAGCATGTTACGGTGAAGGGTTTTTCTTGGGCCCTCGCCATCAATCGGGCTCACAACATAGACGGGCATGTCAGGATTCACTCTCCGTTGCACGCGATAGACTATCTTGCTCCATCTATCTGCAAGTTTGTGTCGCCCCTTGTGGCCGACGTTTTTGACGAGTACCCGGTCATCCTCTTCGAGGGCGTTGTCTCGTACTTTCTTGTCGTACCGAATTTTATACTTTTCGGCGGTCTTCTTCATAGTGGCTGAAGCGAGCTCATGTGCGTATCGTAACCTCTCTTGCAGATCAGCGGCATATTGGGCGTGGTCGACAGCGTTCTGCTGTGTGGTTAACCCAAACATGACATCTATGGGGAGGCGGGGTTCGCGACCAAACATCAGGAAATACGGTGACATCCCTGTAGAAACGTGCTTTGTACAATTATATGCGTGGACCAAAGGGCCGACGTGGAGCCTCCATCTTCTCTTCTTTTCGTCATCCAGGGTGCCCAACATGCTGAGTAGGGTCTGGTTGAATCTCTCGCACTGTCCGTTCCCTTGAGGATGATAGGGCGTGGTCCTCGTCTTCTTGATGCCAGAAACGGTACACAAATCATGGATCAGCCGTGCTTCAAAATCTCTCCCCTGGTCGGAGTGTAATCGCTCAGAACCCGTAGTGAAGAAAATAATTGTCCCACAGTACTTTAGCAACAGTCCGCGATGTCTGGTTCTTAGTGGGGAAAGCCTCATGTAACGAGTGTAGTGATCGGTCACAACTAGTATATCTTTTGTGTTACTGTCATCGGGCTCCAAGCTTAAGAAGTCAATACAGACAAGTTGCATTGGTGCAGTAGTTTTGATGGAGACCAGCGGTGCTGACTTCTCCGCTCGCTTCTTCCGTCGCACACACTGTTCACAGGTTTGACACTTCCGCCCACATCAGTTGTCATATTTGGCCAAAAAACGAAACCGGGCGAGGTCAAGGTTCTTCAATCCCAAGATGGCCGACTTCATCATGAATGCCGTGCAAGGCTCTCTGGCGGTGACTCTTGGGCACAATAAGTTGTGAAACACTGCGACCGTCACTTGTAGTACTCTGCCTGTAAAGAACTCCATCTCGAATTTTAAGTTTGTCCCAATGACGAAGAAGTAGTTGTGCCTCTCTCGGCAACTCTGCCCGCTGGTCACCTCGGGGGTTCTCGCCATTCTGGACACATCGGGTGACTTCTCGTATGGCCTCATCCTCTTCTTGTAGTCTTTGCCAATCTCTCTGGCTCATTCCAGGCAATGTACTCTGAGTGAACTCTGGGGGAATAGCTTGCTGGGAATCGGTCAGACTTTCTACTAGTGCTGATGCCGGCTCATCATCTGGGCTGGTAAATTCTGCGCTCGTGGTCTTCATATTGACGTTATGACGACGGCATACTGCGTGAAATACATCTTGCGTGCATATACTGTGCTCACCGCCTGTAATCCGCTCGCACAACTGACGTATCTTTTCACCAGTCCTTGCCGACTCGTCATCTTCGTCGGGGGGTTGCTGGGGTCTTCTTGACAACCCGTCAGCGTCGCCATTCTTGTCGCCAGGTCTGTACTTGATAACGAAGTTGTAGTTAGCTAGGGCAGCCAACCATCTGTGACCCGTAGCGTCGAGTTTGGCGGTGGTCAGTACGTATGTTAGCGGATTATTGTCGGTGAGAACAGTAAAAGATGCGCCATACAAATAGTCGTGGAATTTCTCCGTGATAGCCCACTTGAGTGCCAAAAATTCCCATTTGTAGGCCGGATAGTTCAGTTCACTCTTCGACAGTCCTCTGCTGGCATAGGCGATAACTATCAGGCGGCCATTATTTCCTTCTTGGTAGAGTGCAGCGCCAAGCCCAGTCCCACTGGCATCAGTGTGGAGGATGAAAGGTTTACCGTAGTCTACAAACCCTAGGACGGGGGCTGAGGTAAGCTTCTCGACGATGGTAGAAAATGATCTCTGACACTCTTCAGTCCATAGTGGGCCAAAGGGTTCATTAGGGCTTCGCAACTTGACCGGATTCTTCTTCTTGGTTTTGCGGTGCCGTTTCTTCGTCAAGTCACTAGTGGCAGTCAACTGGTTCAGTGGTTTGGCTATGGATGAATACCCCTCTACGAATCGACGGTAATATCCGGAAAATCCGAGGAAAGACTTCAATTCCCTTGCCGTGTTTGGGGTAGGCCATGATTTGACGGCTTCTATCTTTGCCGGGTCAGTGCTCACACCTTCAGACGAGACGACATGACCGAGACACTTCACCGACGACTGAAAGAATTTACACTTGGATGGGCTGAGCTTCAACCCATACTGATGGAGACGGTCCAGAACTTGAAAGAGACGTGCTTGTGCTCCTCTGCCGTCTTTGCAAAGACAATGATGTCGTCTAAGTAGACAAAACACCGTTATGATGGAGGTCACCCATGCACTTCTCCATGAGACGTTGAAGGTTGCAGGGCAGTTTGTTATACCTTCAGCATACGGGTGAACTCGTAGAACCCCAAGGGACACCAGAAAGCAGTCTTGTGCCTGTCTTCGGACATCTCGATTTGGTAATACCCGGACTTTAAATCGAGGCAGGAAACCACTTAGCGCCGTTCATAGCGTGTAAGGTATCTTCGATCTTGGGTATTGAATATTGATCACGTATAGTGCGGCTGTTCAACTTCCGATAATCAATGCAAAGTCGGAGGTCTCCGTTCTTTTTCCTAACCAGCACTATAGGAGAGGCAAACTGACTTGCCGACTCTTGGATGATGCCTTTCTCCTGAAGTTCCTTCAGATGCTGACGGGCATCAGCATAATCTGCTGGGGGGATACGGCGACAACCCACGCGGAAAGGCGTCTCATCAGACAAGTTGATAGTATGCTTAACGGCAGACGTGCAACCAATGTCCAAGTCGTCTCGGGAGAACACATCGGCACGACTACGGAGTAATTCCGTAATTCGCCGATATCATCTTTGGGAGGGGAACTTTCAGTCAAAAAACGTAGTTATCGCTGGGTGTGGCTAAGGATGGTGACGTAGGGGTCGCTTGAGCACTGAATGGTAATTTCTCTTCAATGCTACATGCCGAAGCAAGCCGACATCGGGCAGGGATGACCACACTCTGGCATGACTTATTGGTGAGAACTATTCTCGTCTTCGCCATCCTGCGAGCAGGCAACTCAACCAGACTGTCTCTCATTTCAATGCCGTTGGGGAGTTGGGATGTCCTCCCTTCGATGAGAACCTTCACGCTTGGCCCGAGAGCGATTATTTACCATTGTAGTTACTTCGGTCTCCTCGCCTGGCTTGAGTACTGTAAGTTTCACGGATTTAACTGGCCCAAGGCTGCCGTTAGGTTTTAAGCTGGGGGAGACCTTGTAAACTTGTGCCCACGCACTATCGACTGGAAATCTTTGAAGGAACTTCTTGCCACCCTTCTGCTGACACACTCGTAACATTTCTTTTACGACGCTGGTGTTGGTGCCCACGAGCAGGGGGACGTCATCTTTTCCCTGACGGTTTGGACACACAAGGGCAAGGGTTGTGACGTCATGTTGTGTCCCAGCCGAGCTAGCTGGGAACATGAGGTTGACTTCTACAAAGCCCTTGTATGGCAATTACTTGGCCGGCTGCCCTACCACTGCAAGGTGTGATAGGGGTTGAATTTGGCGATGCCTAAGGTAGCGGTCGTGAAAAGCTTCTGTTACGCAAGTGACCTGCGACCCTGTATCAAGGAGACAATTAGTATGGTGACCGTCGATGAAGACAGGGTGGTAGTCTGGTCGCCGACGACACCTTGGGGATACTTCGGACATCGTGTGAAGGAGATCCTGATACATTGTCGCAGTCGGGAATACATTAGTTGAACCCTCAGGAGGTTTGGGGGCGGCAGTCGGGTCCTTTACAGCTGCCCGCTGTCGTTTCCCGTATTCTTCGTCTTTGTCTGCCTCGCCACCATCTTTTCCTGCACGAGTGCCGGGTTCTTTGGGATGCGCAGGCGTCCATTCGGTGGCCGTCCTTCCACAATTATAGCAGAAGAAAGACCTCGTGTTCTGACGGAAAGGTGCCGATGGAGCAGATCGGTTTCGTCCTGGGTTACTCTGTCCCTTAAAGAACCCGTCCAAGCGCTTGTGCAGTCGGTCCACCGCCTGTCGCAGGTCGCCGACTTCGCTGTTAACGTTACGGTCTGTCGCTAGAACTGGTGTCGGTTTGGGCAAGGGGGTAGATAAGGTGTGCTCCATGGCGGACACCTTCTTTGCTGGGGGATTTTTTGCCATCCTTCGCCCGGACTTCTCTTCTAGTTGCGTTTCGGCGGCCCGAACTTCTCGCAACAATTCTAATACTGTCGGTGGATCGGTTTTCTTGGTTTGGAGTTGCAGCATATGAAGGAGAGGGTCATTATGAAGACAGCCACGCTGAAACTGGCTGCAGAGGAGCTTGAACCTGCACTGGTTCGACGCCATCCTCCTCTACAACCCGAGTCAGCATGGTGTAGCCCAGCAGGTACCTCCGATGCTTTCTCCCTTCTTTTGGTATTCACAACGGAACGTGGTCAAGAGTTCGTCTCCATCAGCTGTAGACCCGTACGCTTTGAAAGGCAATCGAGGTAGTCGTTGGCCAACGCACCATCTCCTACTGCCCAGACAACATCTAAAGCTGGGGAACTAAAGACTTCTGTGACCCGACTCTCTTCTCGCTTCAGAAATACTGTCATCTTTTAAAAGCTGCCGGGCGAGGCGTCGCCAATTTTCAAAGTCCAATTCACCAGTGGGAGTGGGGGTACGGCCGGAGAATAACCTCAGACGTCGGTAAGATCTACTGGGGTGTATATGGGGGACATGGGTAACTGTGGGTTTGGACGAAGTGGCTGGCTCGTCCGTATCTGCACTGACTGCCGGAACTAACCCAAGGGACCCCTTAAGATCGTCTAAAGTTTTGCCATGGGTGGCCAAAAATTCTTTAAGTGCGTCAGGAAACTCCATCGTGCTCAGTTGATATACGGTTTACAAAATAATAAATACAAAAATACAGTACCAACAACAGGAACAATGGTTGGAGAAAATTCGGCAATTAACAACAATTGATGTTTCAAAATGATAAATGTTAAGTTAGAAGGAAAAATGCTTAGGTTAATATGCAGCAAAAAGTTTAACAATGTTGGAATATTGGCAAAAAACAGTTATAATAACAAGCTATTTAAAGAGGATCAACTAGAATTGCTTCCACTAAATGTTTTTGGTATTTCCCTCCAGGACGACGAAAAAACTATAATATCGCAACAACAAAAAGCAGGAACAGTCAGAAAAAGGTGGGAGGGAAACTGAATTGGAATTGAGCAAATCCGGGTGGTGCCTCCAATTTTGTCACAGGTTTTTTCCTTCTGTTTTATTAAGAGCCTGCGACTGTGTTCGATTGTTAAAAAAACGGAACTTTGCTCTTTAAAGAAACACAGCGGACAGCGAAATTTGTTTGATCCTCTTTTACCGGCTGTCAAGATATTTATTATTATTATGTGATCATATCAAAGAAAAAAAATCAACAAAACAGTATCGGTAAGAAATCATTAAAATTTAGTTAAAACAGTGTAAATGGATGAAAGCATAGGAAGACACTTCAGTGGTGTAAATAATGAATGAATTTGAGTTTGGCAATCTACCAAAGACCTTTGATCATAAAATAAACAACAAATACCGGTAATAACTCACAAATTGAGTCTGGGCAACTTCAGTCGGAAGTACGATCAAATATGAATTATAAGAGAAAGGATAAAATTAGACCACTGAGTTGTCAACAAATCAACAAGGAAAATTCACGAAAACATATTGAAAAAATACACGAAATGCTTATTAAATCCTACAGTGGTTTCTCATGCAGCTAGTGTCAAGTGACAATGGATCTTGAGGATTAAATGAAAAATAATCAACCGTAAAGTAATCAACATAAAAGTAGAATTTTTAAAGAGTGAACCACTGGAGAAATTAATCAACAATGAATAGAATGTTCAACATATGGATATAACAATGATCTTAGCTGGGTTTCGCGCTTCAACTGGGTCTTGGAAAGGACGCAAATCTTTAAAGGCGGCTCAGGTTGGCTCCGAGTGCGGCGTCCCAAGGATCTCCAGAAGAGGCGACAAAAGGCTGAGAAGCGGGCAGTGGGGAGATGAACTGGTCAACTCACCAAGCGAGACCTGGTGACTAGTGTCTGTATCAACAGAGCACGTGATAGGGACGTAAGAAGAATATGTTAGGAACATACTTTAGGGAAAGTCAACGCGTTCCTAAAGAAAACTACGCAAAGTGCGAAATCAAGCACTGAGAATAGGTTCTTCTCACATCTAGGTCTTTTTCTCTTCTGAGTAATGGGTCAATACTTTTCAAAATACAACTAAATAGAACTAATTAAATTAACCAAAATAATAAAAGAAACCTAATAGATTGAAAATATAGTATGCGCTTCGTCAATACATTTGACAACTTAGAAATGTTCTTTTCTAGAAATAATCGAGAGTAATTACTTGCTTTTCATTCATGAATCATACTGCGAAAATCAAGGAAATGGTTCAAGCACAGGTTCGAACATATAGTTGTTACGTGCGTGTGTCTAACACCCTGTGGTCAACTGAGGGCAAAGGTCACAGTTGTTTATACGCCTAAACAGCAAACAGTCGTTTAGTCTATTTAATTGAAAGGAATGTATAACTGTCTTATTTGCAAGGACATGGACAATACTATATCCATGACCATATCCATACAGTATGCGCAAATGTGTACAACAATATGGCACCACAACTGTGAATCAGTAAAACGGTCAGTTTGGATAATCAACTTGCAGTGAATTTGGATTAAATTAGAAGAGTGATTTAACCAACCTTAACAAATTAAGAAACTGGGTCATTGAATAATAAACACATCTAAACAGTAGAATAGGCTTGGGTGTGGAAATTAGTAACAAATTAAATACATCAAAACTGAACAATAACTAGCTAAAGAATGGCATGGAATCTAGCAGCCAGTTAAATCTAACGGGACTCATGAATCTTTTCCGTACGCGCAATGAGTATTAAAGGTTACACAATGAAATATCATTTTATACAATTCAATATACATAAAGGCAATGTTCTACAAATATACTGGCGACTGATCTGAAACTCATATTGGACTGTTCCATCCATCTTGAGTTTGTCTTTAACCAGTTTGTTGAATAATCAAATCACAATCATTGAAAAATTATACACGGAATATATTTATACATAGAAAGTAAAATAAGTAGCTTACCTGTATCAACAGAGCACGTGATAGGGGACGTAAGAAGAATATGTTAGGAACATACTTTAGGGAAAGTCAACGCGTTCCTAAAGAAAACTACGCAAAGTGCGAAATCGGGCACTTTCGAGAATAGGTTCTTGTCACATCTAGGTCTTGTTCGCTTCTGAGGAGACAGGAGCGGGACAAGGATAAAACCATACTGGCCACGCACTGGACAGGCGGGGTTTGACAATTTGATTGGTCGTAAAATTTAAAACAATGACGCAATTTCGCCTTCAGAGGAATTGGGACCAATCAGCAAAATATTAGTGGACAGCACTCTTGAAGAAAGCGTGGACACTAGATATTGACCAATCTGGAGGGGTGTTTATGCCACGTTGGCCGGCGTGGTCAAATATCCCATCACTTAAAACAAAGGGACTACTGATCGAGCTTGGGAAATTACGTAATGTCCTTGGGGTAGTTCCCGGACACGAAAGAATGTCGTCGTCAGCAGATAACATCGTGGGAACAACAGTTAAGCCCTTTTTTTACGAGTTTGGTTTGGAAACATTGACAATAAAAAAACGTGAGGGGTAAAATACAGCCTCGGGTGATTCACACAAAGGCAAGCAGCAGAAATCACCTTTAAAGTAACATTCGTCGGACCACCTTAAATGGGTTAAAATTGAAATTATAACAGGGTCCGACATATATATAGGGAGAGGATTAATTAATGTTTAGTGAGTTCCATTATAAGTCGACATGGGGAGTTGGAAGGATGGGTTGTAAGATATATATAGGGAGAGGAAAAGCACAGACAAACAAACAAGCAGAGAAAATAGCCTAGTATGATTCACTCGCACTGAATTTATGGCAGCTCTAGTCTCATGTAATGCTGGTGTCAGATCGATTAAGAGTTGAATGGAGAGCATGGAGGTTGACGCTCTGACGTCCCTACATTAGCCCATTTATGTACCCTTAGCCCCACATGTGCACACACCTCTATTGAAGCCCTCAGCCAGGCTTGAAAGTTTTGGCTAAAAAGAAATCACTTTTCAGATGTTCATTCGGGGAATTGTGTAAAATATGTCTACCCGAGCACGTAAAGACGAGATCTTATAAGGGTGTCTATTTATTTTTCTTGTATAAAAAATCAAAATTATTTGATATTTTAAGATGTGCAATACTGTAGTACATATTTTGCACAGAAACTCAATAGGATGTG
>CM055817.1:59517479-59533161 GCA_029582265.1 Zoroaster sp. YZ-2022
CAAAAAAAAGGGGTTGAGAAGCGGGCGGGGGGGGAGAGAACCCAACCCCCAAAAGGAGACCGGGGACTAGTGTCTGTATCAACAGAGCACGTGATAGGGGACGTAAGAAGAATATGTTAGGAACATACTTTGGAGAAGTCAAGTTTAAAGAAAACTACGCAAAGTGCGAAATCGGCACTTTGAGAATAGGTTCTTCTACATCTAGGTCTTGTTCGCTTCTGAGTAATGGGTCAATACTTTTCAAATACAACTAACTAGAACTAAGTAATTCCAAAATAATAAAAGAAACCTAATAGATTGAAAATATAGTATGCGCTTCGTCAATACATTTGACAACTAGAAATGTTCTTTCTAGAAATAATGAGAGTATCTTGCTTTCATTCATAAATCATCTGCGAAAATCAGGAAATGGTTCAAGCATAGGTTCGAACATGATAGTTGTTACGTGCGTGTGTCTAACACTCCTGTGGTCAACTGAGCAAGGTCACAGTTGTTTATACGAACAGCAAACGGTCGTTTAGTCTATTTAATTGAAAGGAATGTTATAACTGTCTATTTGCAAGGACATGGACAATACTCTACCCATGACCACCATACAGTATGCGCAAATGTGTACAACAATATAGCACCACAACTGTGAATCAGTAAAACGGTCGTTTGGATAATCAACTTGTGAATTTGGATTAAATTAGAAGAGTGATTTAACCAACCTTAACAAATTAAGAAACTGGTCATTGAATATAAACACATCTAAACAGTAGAATAGGCTTGGGTGTGGAAATTAGTAACAATTGAAATACATCAAAACTGAACAATAACTAGCTAAAGGATGGCATGGAAATTCTAGCAGCTAAATCTAACGGACTCATGAATCTTTCCGTCGCAATGAGTATTAAAGGTTAACAATGAAATGTCATTTATACAATTCAATATACATAAGGCAATGTTCTACAAATATACTGGCGATGATCTGAAACTAATTGGACTGTTCCATCCGTCTGAGTTTGTCTTTAACCAGTTTGTTGAATAATCAAATCACAATCATTGAAAATTATACACGGAATATATTTATACATAGAAAGTAAAATAAGTAGCACCTGTATCAACAGAGCACGTGATAGGGGACGTAAGAAGAATATGTTAGGAACATACTTTAGGAAAGTCAACGCGTTCTAAAGAAAACTCACGCAAGTGCGAAATCGAGCACTTTCGAGAATAGGTTCTTCTCACATCTAGGTCTTGTTCGCTTCTGAGGAGACAGGAGCGGGACAAGGGATAAAACCATACTGGCCACGCACTCGGACAGGCGGGTTTGACAATTTGATTGGTCAAAATTTAAAACAATGACGCTTTCGCCTTCAGAGGAATTGGGACCAATCAGCAAAATATTGGTGGACAGCACTCTTGAAGAAAGCGTGGACACTAGATATTGACCAATCTGGAGGTGTTTATGCCATGTTGGCGGCGTGGTCAAATATCCATCACTTAAAACAAAGGCACTACTGATCGAGCTTGGGAAATTACGTAATGTCCTTGGGTAGTTCCGGACACGAAAGAATGTCGTCGTCACAGATAACATCGTGGGAACAAATAGCAAGCCCTTTTTCCCACGAGTTTGGTTCTGGAAAACATTGACAATAAAAAACGTGAGGGTGTAAAATACAGCCTCAGGGTGATTCACACAAGGCAAGCATGAGAAATCACCTTGGGGTGTAAGTAATTCGTCGGACCACCTTAAATGGGTTAAAATTGAAAATTATAACAGGGGTCCGACATATATAGGGAGAGGATTAATTAATGTTTAGTGAGTTCCAGAATATAGGAAGTCGACATGGGGAGTTGGAAGGATGGGTTTGCTAAGATATATATAGGGAGAGGAAAAGCACAGACAAACAAACAAACAAGCAGAGAAAATAGCCTAGTACTGATTCACTCTTGCGCACTGAATTTATGGCAGCTCTAGTCATATATGCTGGTGTCAGATCGATTAAGAGTTGAATGGAGACGCATGGAGTTGACGCTCTGACGTCCCTACATTAGCCCATTTATGTAGCACCTTAGCCCCACATGTGCACACACCTCTATTGAAGCCCTCAGCCAGGCTTGAAAGTTTTGGCTAAAAAGAAATCACTTCTTTTCAGATGTTCCATTCGGGGAAATTGTGTAAAAATATGTCTACCCGAGCACGTAAAGACGAGATCTTATAAGGGTGTCTATTTTATTTCTCTTGTATAAAAATCAAAATTATTTGATATTTTAAGATGTGCAATACTGTAGTACATATTTTGCACAGAGGCCCCTAATAGGATGACAAACATGTGGATTATACCTTCTACTGCCATACACAGCTTTTTGGATTATAATGATCTTTATTGTTTTATATTGTATTTCAAAGTCAAGCCAACCTATCTGCCACTCTCCCCGCCACTTTTCTCATCCATCTCCATCCCTCCATACCCTACAATACACTCTCAATTCTCTTCTGCCTATTTCTTGTTTATTTATGCAAGATAACATCTAACAACTTTGCAATCCATAATAAATGAGTAAGGTTCTTTTTTTCTTATCAGCAGTGATTGATTTACACATGAGATATATTCCTATCTCACACCTTCTCACACTCTTTCCACATATTTCCCACCCTACCTTTTGCTTATACGATGATAATAATATTGATATTGTTATTTGATATTGATGTAGATAAAAATAGAAATATGAAGAAGTAGTTAGTTTCTGTACCTTTTGTTTCACTATAATTGCATATGTAACATGTTCAAGTATTTTGCCTTAATCATAAGTCCACTTTTCCTAATTTTTTTATGAAATAAATTTTCATTTTAATAAATTCTATAACTTTAATTTCATAATTTTTATGAAAGAAATTATCATTTTATTACTATTTTTCTAAATTCGACTTTATTTACCAAAATATATTTCATAGAGATTAGGAAAAGTGGACTTCAGTCAAAATACTTTTGAACATGTTATGTATAATATTGATAAATATCGATACATTAACAACCCTCGATTTTTCCAAATGCTCAATGATGACAAGGTGCCATCACGCAGTCTTATTCAGCCTGTTCTCCTGGTATAGAATCTACAAATATAGATTGTATATCCCCAAAACATAGTCCACTGTAACTTCTGCCGGACTAGGAGTAACATTTTCAGTGTTAAGTTTATAAACCTATCAAGCCTAGACCCTTTTATCGTTCTTAGGCCTGGAGGATGCTCGTTATACCCCATTCTGTATTTTCTGTATTCCTCAGCCGATGATACGATCTATGGAATGAGGCCATGGAAACTTCCACAGGTCAACATTAAAGGGTCTATGAAGTGTGTTTTTGTCTTAATTTGTTATTGTTATTTTATCAGTTGATGTGAATAAAAAACAATTTTAAGTTTGTTTTGTGTCTTAAGTGGATTATTTTATTTTAATTAAATTAAAACAAATTGTTTCAAACTTTGCACGACGCGAGGTGGCGCTTTTCAGGTGTACGTACACCTGGGGAGCCTTACGGGTGCACCCCACTATATAAACTCCCAGAGTAAACAGTGCTAAATACAAACATTCAAAAATTATTTTAAAATACTTAGAATTCGTACAATTTTTAAAACCAAAAGAAAAAATATTGATCGATATGTAACCTTTTATTTTCTTAATTTATTGTGGATAGTCCAGGTTTCCATGGAGTTATTTTCATCCCAATGGAAATTACCCTCTACAGTAGTGAAAACGCCCACACTGAAAAGCAGCCATTTTGGAAAAAGGCCTTATGCTTGAAATCAAATTAGGATCACTTTTTCAGGGCCTAGTGCATCCAAAATACTCAAAGATGGAAGTCAAGGATCCCAGGTTATGATATTGGGCCATATTTACACAATCCATCAAATGTATGGGCCTCAAATCTTTGTTTTTCAGAAATATTTGAGGACATACACTTTCTGATAAACAGCTCGGCGCATGAATTCCTCACTATTTAGTGGGGTGCACCCTTACGCTAGGCGACATGGTCTTGTGCCCAGAGGCGGTACGGGTACCAGTGAAACTCCAACAGTAAAGCATGTCACAGAGTGCCACGTAAACACATGCTATAGCGCTAAAATCTCCCAGGTGTACGTCACAGATTTTATGTTAATAAGGAGGAATGGGAGGAGCGCAGCGCCCCCCCCCCCCAAATTTAGAATTTTATTTTTTTAATTGTACAAATGGACGCAGCAAAAATGGACAAAGGGAAAATATATTCCCCAATATACATACTTTACTGTTTAAACTCTTAAAATGGTCTATTTAATAGACCTAATTTGTCCTAATTTTTGGTCGAAATGGTACTTTCCCAATAACTTTCTTAATTTTCATCAGTTGGCCATAAGATGTGGTACAGATGTTGTATTTAGTACAAGCAACAATGTGACGTCACTTAGATCACCACTTGATGGCGATATAAAAGACATTTTGGGTATTTTTCCCAAAACATGATTTAAAAAAAAATATTTTGACCAAAAATTGGGATTGTTTTACCAAAAGTACAATAAAGGCAGATGCAATAAGATCCATGGTACTATTCATGTCATAAATTTATACATTGAGCAGAAACAAAATTATGAAAAAACTTTAAAAAGTGATGTTTTTGGCACAAAATATAATAATTTGCCTTTAAACGTAATGGCAGCCATATTGGATTCCAAAATGCATCGGAAGTGGTCACAGTTCAGAGTTTAAAAGTTTACAGTATCAAAAGTTAGTATTTTTAACAGAAAAATGGAAATTAAAATGAACCTGTTGCTATGGCAACCATGAACACCCATTATTGTTGATTTTGGCACGAGGGGTCCCAAAGAATAGTAAGGAAAAGGACAAACCATTCTAGAGACATTATTAAAAAAAATATCACAGTGGACATTGTGCCTGATATGGTTAAATGAATGTTAACTCTTCAATGTATAAGAATATCCTTGGCAGATTATACAACAATATTTCAAAATGATTAATTCCGCACTGCAATCAAACCATCAAATTAGAAATGTAACGCCTCGGCACAATAACGTGGCACAATAACGTGGCACAAACTCTTTATAAAGAGGGGTTATAGCATTACGGGTGCAGAACTCATGTATCATGTTTTAAAATAAATTGTTTACTCCTACAGAATATCTTCGTCAGTTTATAGTGAATATTTACAAATAATGAGGTGTAAGGAGAAAATAGAGAATTCCCACGTGGAATATTCATGCAGTAATAACACAGAGACATAATAATCTGACAAACACCCTTTAGAGAGGGAAAATTACGAAAGCGGAATTTAATTATAATTGTAAAAGATGTATAAGAAATAAATAACGCAACAATAGATGATGGTTATCGTTGGCATTTATATAAAAAGATTCCCCGAAGATTGGTACTTTAGGAGTTTACTCAATGCACACGAACTCGTAAATGGGATATATTAATGTGTAATTACAGGAGTGAAACTCAGGTATAAAAAAAAAAATAATAATAACTATAAATATTCTTAAGTTGGCAATTTACTTCCCCATAGAAATGAGAGCGGACAAGGTTATTGACACAGACACAAAAACAACTGTTGACCGAGTGGTCTCAGCAGGAGTTGTTATTTACCAAGAGCATTATAATTGGTTTATCGTTAAATTACGGAAGCCCATTGGTGCCACGGTGCGTTTCTCTTTCAAGTGGGAGTGTTTCTCTTTCACAGCAATGCGTTTCTCATTCACAGCGGTGCGTTTCTCATTCAAGTGCGAGTGTTTCTCAATCACAGCGGTGCGTTTCTCATTCAAGTGCGAGTGTTTCTCTTTCACAGCGGTGCGTTTCTCATTCAAGTGCGAGTGTTTCTCTTTCACAGCGGTGCGTTTCTCATTCAAGTGCGAGTGTTTCTCTTTCACAGCGGTGCGTTTCTCATTCAAGTGCGAGTGTTTCTCAATCACAGCGGTGCGTTCTCATCTGCGGTGAGTGTTCTCATTCACAGCGGTGCGTTTCTCTTCACGTGTAAGTGTTTCTCTTTCATCTGGTTGCCGCCACTTAAATAACTGGCGGCCGCCGCGTCCGACCAACTGGCGGCCGCCAGTTCAGCGGCCGCCGGTTATTGGCGGCGCCGCCAGTTAACTGGCGGCGGCCGCCAGTTTTAAGGGAAAGCGGCCAGGTGAAAGAGAAACACTCCCACTTGAAAGAGAATCGCCCCAACTTGAATGAGAAACGCACCGCTGTGAAAGAGAAACACTCCCGCTTGAATGAGAAACGCACTGCTGTGAAAGAGAAACACTCCCACTTGAAAGAGAAACGCACCGTGGCACCAATGGGCTTCTGTATTAAATGAGTAGTAACGTACAACAGCCCCTTGTAAAATGTAT
Organism: Zoroaster sp. YZ-2022; assembly: GCA_029582265.1. NCBI lineage: Eukaryota > Metazoa > Echinodermata > Asteroidea > Forcipulatida > Zoroasteridae > Zoroaster > Zoroaster sp. YZ-2022. The sequence continues at coordinate 59,523,849 of CM055817.1, forward strand.
GCTTATATTTGTAGATCCACCACTGGGTACGTGGGTTTCAGACTGTCTGCTACTTATCCTGTTCGTATTTATATACATGTACTTGTTTTTTATTCGCGTAATGGCATTGCGTAATCGGCTGTCGTATTTCGGACATCCAACAGCCGTATACAAGTCATTCTACATTATACCACACGCTTATTATGGGTTTATGAGTACAAGTGCGTAGACATTTTTAGGGGCCGGGGTAGGCGTCATAAATTCCCATCACCCCCCGATTTGAACATTACAACAATCACTCACACAGGGGGGGGGGGGGTGCCTTCATATTAAAAAAAATCGATTAAAACACAAATTGATTAAAACAAAAACATTTTTGTGAACACCTTGAAAACCGCTCAACGGAGGTGTGTGTTGGGTAGGCATGGACATTGTTCCAGGGGGCGGGAATGGCATGACAAATTTCCCTCGCCCCTGATTTCAACATTTCAATAATCACTCATGGATGGCCATTAAATCAAAGGAAGGAGATAAAACACCAACAAATTTGTGAATTTACCATACCATTTCTGTTCAGACGTTTCTAATTGTCAGGAAACTATGCTTCTCAATGACCATCAACAAGGCCCAAGGTTTAAAGCCTTTTGTCTTTAAGTTGCATGACTAATTCATCTTACTAAATTCTGTTTCTCCATGTGCAAAATGTTATGTTGCGTCTCAATACTCACAGAAAATACACCTTCCCGAATAGTTTACCCAAAAATGCTCACATCTGTCCCCAAAACCTATAACACTGCAATATTATAATTGATTAATTTGAACTAATCCCTAACCTTCTTCAACACCCAATCATGATTGTTTACATGCTATCAAAACCTGATCATGAACTTAGATTGTAATAATAATAAACGTACACTCTCCATAGGCCTATACAAAATAACTTGCGCCTTACCTTACAACGTCATGTCAGTACTATGTCATTGTAGACGGCAGTAGTAATATAATACAAACAAAACATTTATACGCACATCAGTGTTTTAATTTAGTTAGGGTCAGACTTGTATGACTCGTGACTCAGACTCGGACTCGAGTCCGACTCGAGTCACTTTTTAGTGACTCGGACTAGGACACGAGGCACCATGTACAATGACTCGGACTCAGACTCGGACTCAACCCTTCGGACTCGGACTCGTAACTTGGACTATATGTTTGTGACTCGGAATCGCCGGCAAAATGCCCAATATTCACTACTAACATTGACAAAATAAAGAATGTTCTTGCAACATAGTGTTTAAGTCTTGTTACTTAATTTAAACGATGCAAACAGTTTTTTTGCTTGTTGGGGTGTTGGGGTGTTTGTTTGTCTGTTTGTTTTTTTGTGAACCATCCATGAACTCACATAATAAAACCTTCATCCTTGCCAAAGATAATATCATGATCATAAACATTGATATATATAACAGTATATTAATTTGACAAAAATAATAAGTGGGTTTCATTGTAATTAAAATGTTATCTTTGTGTGAATTGTTATTTATACATGACCTTTCTTGTGTACCACTGTTAAAATTAACATTTCGTATTATAAAAATTACATAATAACAAGATAAATTAAAATTACATGTTAAGCAAACTTTTATTGACATATTAACTACCCTTACGCCTCTTTTACTATGATTGTAAATAACTTTAAACCGTTGTGCATTCTTTTTCATTATACTAATTATTAACAATAACATAACTGTGCGTCATGTGCTTTTTAGAAAATAGTAAAAGATAATGAACATCAATATTTTGATACATTCTTGGCTTCAACTCCCAACCTGACTTTTCATTGTAAACTAATGTAATATTTCCAAGCATATACTAGTCGATACACTTGTCGATTCACTAAATTGTAAATTGTAGTCATAGGCGTAAATCCCAGGGAGATAAAGGGGTTTATATGCTACTTCGTCACGCCCCTCCCAACACACACAATTGTTGACCAGAAGGCAGTTATACGTTTTGAGCCTATAACAAACTTAAATTAATCAATACCTCAGTAACACTCAATAGTTATTATGTTTGAAAACAATAATTTTGGGTCTACCATTATTTTCAAATATATATATAGTTCTCAAAATGTTTCCAAACTTGGCTCAACATTTCTAAAAGCTGTAAGGTTCCCCCAATATATATTTTCAACATTTAATTTGTTTTTCCTCTTAAAATATGTTTTGTTATCCAATGAAATTTGTAAGCAAGAGATACGTATATATATTTTGTTGGAGACCCGAACAATACCGCACAGTGGGCCAGGGCGAAACCAAAGTGCGCCAAAAGGGGTCATTTGCGTATGTTCCACATTTTATTTCTTTTACATTTTTTAGGTTGCTAAGACCCCCTACGACTATTTTATAAACAATTTAAAGTCAAATAAAATTTTAATGACTGCAGAACTGCTGAGTAACAAATTTAAAATTGTAATTGTGGGATTTTGACAGAAGCTATCGTCAAGTAAACCCAGTGATCTACATTCTTTAAAAGTCGATTGTAAATTAGCTTTTTGATTTCATCAGCAAAAACTGAGGAATTTGGTTTTAAAAAAATTATAAAATATAGCTTTTTTTGTTCAGCTATGGTGGAACTAGAAATTCCCGCTGATTCCCGCCTAAATTCTCATATTTCTCTGCAGCTGAGCCTTTCAGCAACATTTCGATACCAAAATTAGCTGCGACCACCTGTGACCAGCGATTTTGTAACTATTTTTGTAAACCCCATCCCAACATTTTTGAACTTTCTTTTCATAACTCGACTGTGAGCAGCGCGCACCACACAGTGAAACTGACAGGACTTAATTATTCCCTTGCGGTTTCCGCTTCGTAAACAAAGGCAAGTCTGGCGAAATGATAGCCATGATAAACAATTCGTCCCTATTTGCCATAGTGACAATCCGACTTTTTTCAATTTTATGTTTTCCTGCCCATTAGTATACATTCAGGAAGAGACATACCATTGTATCTAATCCACGTGCATGTATTCCTTATAGTTTTGAAGATAGAGCATGCATTCAAATGACGTATGCTCTAACTGGCTATTTTTGTAATTTGGCAAAGTGACCAATAACGCATTGATCACTATGGCAAATTAGGGACAAATTGTGCAGTTGTAAAACATTTTATCAGTGTCTTTATAGTGAGAAGCAAGACGTATCTAAAAAGTGATATTCAGTCAGTAAGCCCCTACTGGCAAATTCGCAAAAAAATAATTTATCACAGGTCTACATGAAACCTATTGGTGTTAAATTGATCATGATATCAAACAGGGATGAAATAGTTTAGTCTCATGTACTATCAAATTAGTAAAATAGTGAAATAATGTCCACAAATAATTGCTGTCCATCCAGAAACAAAAACAAATCAACGTAAGAATGAATACGAAACATCTGAATGCATTTTCATTATTTTCTTGGGTAATGACACATAATAAACTGAAACGTTTACAGGTTGGTTAGTTTAATGCCTTATATCTTGCTGATTCAAAACAAATTAAGTAAGTTTGGCGATGTCGAATTTTTTTCATCTTCGATATATCGGCAAACATTTTTGATAATATCGCATTATTATTTTCATTCATGCATGAGTGCTTAGAGCCGATAACCATGCAGGTAAGTACCTTCTATTAACAATACACATTGTAAATTCGTTTGCGTTAGTGTGTATGTACTTATAAAGGAGTTCGTTTTGTTTCTCACTTGTAAGACATTGGTTGTAATTTTGTTTCCATGGAATTCCTGACTTTTTTTAAATCGTGGATATATATTTTTTCGCATGATTTTGCCGATATCTCAATAACTCTGAATAAAAAGGATATGTCGTGATATTAGACATTATCGTGTATATGGCCCAAGCTTAAAAGTAAGAATACTTTTAGAAACATTTTTTAACAAACATTACCAATAGTGTATAATGGATTTAAATCACAAACTTCCTCAAATTGTTTAACGATACTTTTATCTTTCAAAATAATTTATATGTCAAATAAAATACACTCGATTAGTGTAATTTAAAAAATGAACAAAAGTCAACAGAGGCTATATAAAGCGTGAATTATCGGCGGTCCAATCAGAAATCAGTATTTTTATGACGTCACAAATGTTTTAAAATACTTCCATTGACATCTGCGGGTCTCGAAAACATATAATATGCCATTAAAATAATGGACACCGATTTAGTTTTAGCGCACTTTGGTCCACCCCGCTCCACTCAAAATGTACCGGTATCTAATAAGTATTCAAGAGGGGAGGAGTTATTAATGGGGAATGGGTGAGATTACACAACAAGTTTACGATATTGATTTTAAAATTTAAAACCTTGAAAATCATGCCTTGAAAATTATTAAAAGGACAATAATTATCGTCATGATCAAGAGGGCGTGGAATCGGAGTGGTAGTTTTAGATTAACTCAGTCACTGGAAATAAAAACCCAAGAAAACATGAATACAATGGACTTGCATTTCATTATTGGTAACAACAAATAATGAATTCTATGTCAATCATGTAAAAACATGTTTCATAAATTTGTTCATACACGTCCTGTCAGAACAACATGGTCGCATCTAAAAAAATGCAACAAGGTCGTATGTGCAATAGTGCATAAATTTGCATACATTAAAACAATTGAGTGCAACAACGTCGTATCTTCTTCCATAGGATTTGTGTGTTTCATTTCATTTTTTTCATTTCATTTATTAATTTCTCAGGTAAAAACATTAAAATACAGACATTATAAATCAAATACATATTAAACAAGAGGCAAGAATTAATAAATATACACAAATTGATTAGACAATAAACATTTTAAAGACAGGACAATGGCACACCTGAAGGATTACAAAAAAGTAAACTTAATTACTATCGAGTTGTTTTCCGACTGCCATTAGACAATACATAAAACCACATAAGAAGACAATTAAATTGCACTATAAAAAAATATACAGAAATGTGATATATATATATATATATATATATATATATATATATATATATATATATATATATATATATATATATATATATATATATATATATATATATATATATATATATATAAGAACTGTTCATCCTGTAGCTCTGTAAAAAGATACGACCTTATTGCACTCGGCAAAATCCATGTCTGCAACAAAGTCGTAACTATGATACGACCTTGTTGCACTGATGCGACATATTATTATAATTATATTATAATATTGCATATGCTGTATAACGCTGTTTCTACCATTACATGGCCGTTATAAATAGTATAGACAATGTGACCTGTGACGTTTCTGCCCAGCGGTATTGCGCACACATACTGTTTTGGTTTAGGCGTGACGTTACAGGTCACATCGTCTATAGAAAATTCATTGCACTTTATTATAGTGATGATGGAGATCAATGGAGACCAATGAGACGATAACAGCTGTGACGTCACGTCTCAACCAAAACAGAATGAGCGCCGGGTCTAAATGTGACCAAACCACAATTTTGTCACATTGTCTATACTGACTGAATATCATGAATTGCACAATTTTTTTGCGATGTTTGTGATATGTGATGTCCCTTCAGGGCCACCATAGTATGGTATAGGGAGAATGGAAGACACGGCCGTATCGTCAGAGTAGTGTTCATGCGTTTTGCACGTACGTACGACTGTCATTAAGGTCTTGGCCAATGAAAAGCTCTGCTTTGCTGACTCCGCCCCAAGCTCCGACCGTCGACGTCTATAGAATTTCACAATGAGTCCCGTCTGCCATTGTTCGATTTCTTTCACTCCGTTCATTTGCAACGAAGGTCGTCAAGAAGACAATGCCAACTTCATTGGGTTGTCTGCGGCTCAGAGGTTAGGACTCTTTCTGGTGATGGTGGCGTCATATTTGTTTTGCTTGCCACACACGTTTTCCTGTCTTGTTGTTGTTTTTTCTTTTTCTTGGGAGAGTTGGATCGGATTGGATTAATTGAATTGATTCTTTCTCGGGCAGGGGGTGGTGGGGTGGTGGGAATGACCGGCTTGGGGGCTGCGGGCTCGGTCCGTTGACAGCGGCCAGCCCCCAAGCCGGTCATTATCAGGCAGTGAAGACCGGGTCCTCACAATGTTATTCCCTATTATTGTACCTATAATTATTATTACTGTGCCATCCCAGAAAGGATCAACAATTTTGTTTGTAATTATTGGTATATTCCTGTTTATGTGTATCTATCTGTGTGGAACCTTGATTTTTTTCCTGAAAATAAAAATGAATTATAATTAAACAGGTAAAACTTGTAGCTTTGCATGGTGAGGATGATAAGTAAGACTAATTGCGGTGACACCATGTGGAATCTCAATTGAGTAGTAATTAGTTCTGAAAAGAACTGGGGTACAACTCGACGTTTCGATCAGTATGCTCTGATCGTCCCCAGGAGAATGCCGGAATTCTCCTGAGGACGATCAGAGCATACTGATCGAAACGTCGAGTTGTACCCCAGTTCTTTTCAGAACTAATTACTACTCAATTGAGATTCCACATGGTGTCACCGCAATTAGTCTTACTTATAATTAAACAGATGTAATAAAAAAGTCAGATAGAAATCACAAACATTTGCGTGGTAGCCTATACCTGCCAATATCCCGATTAATCATTTCCCGTCCTCTTCTCCTTAACAGGACCTCGTTTCTTCTAAGGTAATGCTGCACAATGTCTTCTTCTGGGTTGCAGTTTTGGATAACGTAATTCACAACCAGGCCCCATTGGTTTCCATGGGCTCTGTATCCCTCTAATATCAGACGTCGCTCTTCATTATTTACAGGTAATCGGACTTGTCTGTGGTCCATGGCGAAATGTGTGTTGGTCTCGTAGACGTAGACAGGTGTGACACTGTCCACTAATCCTAGATGAGAGCAATTTGCATTGCTGACTCATCTACATAATGATTATGTAAACTGAAAGACGTACCTAAAGGTTGTGAGTCCCTTTACTTTACATTTGTATAGACGACGTACCATTTGAAAAGACTCCTGATCCCTTTAGGGTACGTCTTTTATATTACCCCTTTGTACTAGACGACTCTACCATTTTGAAAAGACTCCCGATCCTTTTAGGTACGTCTTTTATATTACATTTGTATAGACGACGTATCATTTCAAAATACTCCTGATCCTAGATTAGCGGAAGTGTCACACCTGTCTACGCTGCTCTACGTCTGTGAGACCAACACATTTCATCATGGCCCACAAACAGAGTCCGATTACCTGTGAATAATGATCTTAGAGCGACGTCAGGGATACAGAGCCCATGGAAACCCAATGGGTCTCTGGGCTGTGGATTACTTTATTCAAAACTCCAACCCAGAAGAAGACATCGTTCAGCATTATCTCAGAAGAAACGCGATCAAGTTAAGGAGAAGAGTACGAGAAATAATTAATCGGGATATTGGTGCAGGTATAGAGCTAAACGAAAATGCTTTTGATTGTTATCTGACTTTTTATTACAGGCTGTTTAAATATAATTTATTTTTATTTTCAGAAAAAAATCTACCAGGTTCCATATACATTAGATACACGTAAAGCGTGAATTTACAAATAATTACCAAACAAAATAATTGATCCTTTTCTGGGATGGCATCGTAATAATAATACACTGAATAGCAATTAGACAAAACTGCGTGTCTAATAATATCATATAAAAATATACATAATAACAAATTCATTATGACTATGGAGGTGACTGGCCGACTGGAAGAGAGAATAGAATAAGAATAAGACGTATGCCTACGGAATAGACAACAAGTAATCGTGCTATTATATATTTAAATAAACTTAGAGCCTCACCCGTAGGGGTACCGGGCATAGGTACGCACCCCAAATTCCCACAATAGTCGAAGTTCAGATTCATTTTTCAAAACGAAAATCGCAAAAAGAAATATTGAAAAAGCTGCCACTTTAAAATCCCACCAGTTTCAATATGAGGCTATATTTCAAACTGTTCTACCTCCCTTCTGTACGGAGTATGCATGAATATTATTAACAAAATGTTTAAATTGTAAGTCTGCCAAGATGTAACATTTTATCTTATATCTTTCATGGTTCTTAGTAATATGTGGGAAGCTTGGAAGGGACGGAAACCACAAAGATTTGTACCTTATGGGAACTGTTTCAAAAAACGCCCCTCGGATCCGTCACTGATACATAATAGTTCTTAGTGTCAGAATCAGACAACCATTGAAGTACTTAGGCAGTGTGTTGTTAATCTCCATTGTTGCAAATCCACGAGTGAAATGAAATTGAACAATCGGCTACCGGTTTCCTAGACTTGATATGAAAATTCTATAGACATCGACGGTCGGAGGGGGTTGGAGCTTGGGGCGGAGTCAGCAAAGCAGAGCTTTTCATTGGCCAAGATCTTAATGACAGTCGTACGTACGTGCAAAACGCATGAACACTAGTAGAACTTAACCTTACAATTGGTTAGTGTTGGAGCCTGCAGTACAGAGAAATACAGGGCAACAACTAATGGGTAAAATGAGTGCCAATCACGCTGACATTATTTTTTTCTTTGAAATTAGGATGTCGTCAAGATAAGTTTGGGATATTGTCATCCTGAGATAAATTATCTCGGGATGTCGTCATCTTACGTAGATGATGTCGTCATCCCGAGATAAATTATCTCAAGTTCTCAACAAGTTGGATGGCACTTTCAGAGCTCCGTACAAACAATTAAACCTGCAATTGTTCGTAATAACTTGATACAAACTCTATAACTGGTGCGGAACTTAAATATCATGTTTTCAAAAGAAAACATTAACCCCTCCAATACTTGAAGAATACCTACGGCATATTATAGTAAAATGTTCCTAAAATATATTACGTTATAACGTGACCAACTCCTGCAAGATCAGGAGGAGTAAAATGATGGGTGCATAACTAAAATTTTGAAGAGGGAAATTGAAACCCTCCAATCAGTTAATCAAACCAGCAATGAGAAATATATATGCTGTGATAACTCATAGGCATAAATACGTGACTGAAACTCTATAAAAGAAGGGTAACTTTACGGGTGTGGAACTCAAGTATCTTGTTTTCAAAATACAATTTAACAACTCTCAAAATTTGATGAATATCCACGACCCAGTTTATATTTATATTTTCCCCGAAAACATTTGGTGTTTCATGAGAAAAAATGTAGAATTCTGCTCTGTAATCAAACACGCAAATGGGAATTATTAGGATACAATAACGCCGAGCGCATAATCACGTGACGGAAACTGTTTTAAAAGAAAAATGTGCCCCCTCGCATTTGTTGGAGAGTAATCCTTGCCTGTGTATGGTACTTTCT
>CM055817.1:59533661-59582920 GCA_029582265.1 Zoroaster sp. YZ-2022
CACCATGATAAAGTCCGGTCCCTGGCTAAAACAACCTTCAGCTGTCATCAGCAGGTGGACGATGGTCTAAAATGAAGTGAATATTACAATATGCTAAAACAAAACCAAAAACCATGCAATCTTATACAGTACGCTCGAGTTCTGCGGTCACTATCTATGTGCATGTAATGACAAGAAATATGCCGATGTCCATGACGGACTCGCATGCAATGCCTCTACAAAACGGCGGAACGTCCATCGTTCATAACTATAAAAACAACACATTCGTAAACTACAATCCCCATGGGAAGACCAGATTACTCAAATCGGACTGTACGAATTGACTTCGAATTACAGCCGAAAGAAATATCTATCACTCTCCAACCCAAACCAACTTCATCGCACTTCTTTAAAATATCTTTAAAATACATAAAAACACATACTCGATTAATCTATATGCCTCTCCCGTCTTCCAAAAATATTATTTGTTTAAATTCTCCCAACATCCCAACAATTTACTTATTGACATCAACGGCGACAAATTATAAAAGTCTGCCATCACTATACAAAGTGACAAATACTGACGGCCTCCTGTAAAGGATTCACTCCAATACGCCTGTCAGATAACCAATAATCCCAAACAAAGCTAGCCCCTTACGAAATTATTTCGAGTTATGCCTCACTCTGAATGGAAGTTATTTTCTCCATTAATCTTCGCAACCACGTCACCGAGACGTATACCAAGTTATCGTAACTTTTCCCACCGCTAAATTAATGAACTAGCCGGTGCTGTGGTCGACTTGACGTCGATTCCCAAAGCTCACCAAACACTTACAGAATTTGTCTCGACACCAAAAAGAAAATGTTTCTTTATTTAAACTTATCTTTCCCCTACTAAACTCAAAACATTACAAAGACAATTTCCAGTGAAAATATTAAAAAAAATAAGTAAAAATGTATCATTTACCTGTATCAGACATGTACTGTAATAGTCGAAGAACATCCTGACACAAAAGACGAAACTACAATTAAGGCTCACTGGACAGACGTTCGCCTTCGCAACCGCCGTCACCGGCAGCGCGTTGGCAAGTCCCAGCTCGGCTCGAAATCGCCGTACCCGCTGCCACCCCCCAAAAATTGCCACAGGGCTAGACAAGGACGTAGGTGTTATAGCCCTCAGTGGTGGCAAGACCCCCTAGCTTTACCGCGTTTTATAACTCGGACTGAACATTCCTAAATGTAACACGAGAAGGCAATAATAACACTACATAGCTAATATTAAGCAAACAAGATACAAAACGTACAACTACAATAAGGAAATTCCTTTCAACGTTGCGTCCATAATATAACCAACATGGTTGTATTCCCCCGGTTACATAATATTTGTAGCTTTGCATGGTGAAAACGGTAAAGACTGTTTGCGGTGACACTATGTGAAATTCTTAATTGAGTATCTCGGTACATAATTTATTTATTTATTATTTTTTCCCCTATGCTATCATTGTATATTGTTTGTATTCATGTTTTTTCTTTGTTTCCGCGCCTTGAGCGCCCAGCAGGGTGGATATGTGCGCGCAAAAAATCTTTATTATTATTATCATTATCATTATCATTATCATTATCATTATCATTATCATTATCATTATCATTATCATTATCATTATCATTATCATTATCATTATCATTATCATTATCATTATCATTATCATTATCTATAAGTTTTGAGGCTTTGCATGGTGGAATATCGATATCGTTTCGGTTTGCGGTAACACCATGTGTTTATCTCAACTAACGTGAAGCTGAGATACAGGTTCTGAAAAGAACCGTATCGCACAACTCGTATCTCAACCTTCGTTAAGTGAGAAAGGTTCAAGGGAGAACCAATTAAGGTCTACTACCGGACTCGAAACAAGTTGGAAACGAAGTTACACACCCACAAGGACAGACATGATCCCAGCCGTCAAGCTGGGGTCTACCGAATTCCTTGTACTTGTGGGAAAGTGTACATTGGCGAGACCGGCAGAGACCTTACGACCAGGCTCAAGGAACACAAGGCCCACGGCCGCAGAGGAATGTGACAAATCTGCGATCATCAAACACTCCACCGATTTGGACCATATAATTGACTGGCAGAATGCAAAGATCATAGCCCCGGAAAAGCACTGGTACACCCGTCGTATCAGAGAGGCTATTGAGATTCATAAACATGACACTGTCCCCCAGGACATCGGCTATTTCATCAGCAACATTTGGCATTCAATCCTACCATCCACCAACACCCACACCCCACTGTCAACTTGATACGCCTCAGCGAGCAGGCAACTCACACACAGCAGGAAACACACACAACAAGAACAATGCCACGGTGGCAACCAATCACAACACATCACACAACAGTAGCACCAATCGGAACACTTCCCATTCTACACATAATCCCAGCAAATACTACTTTAAGGAGTTGCATCGGCAATACCTCTTCATTCTCCTGAAGAAGATTAGAGCAGGCTAATCGAAACATTGAGAATAACCCGTGAAGTCCTATGGTTCTCCTGAACCATATTAACCCGTGAAGTCCCGTGGTTCTCCCTGAACCATATTTCTCACTTAGCGACAGTAGAGAAAACGAGTTGCCCGAAATTGGTTCTCCCTTGAACCTTTCTCACTTAACGAAGGTTGAGATACGAGTTGTGCGATACGGTTCTTTTCAGAACCTGTATCTCAGCTTCACGTTAGTTGAGATAAACACATGGTGTTACCGCAAACCGAAACGATATCATTATCATTATCATTATCATTATCATTATCATTATCATTATCATTATCATTATCATTATCATTATCATTATCATTATCATTATCATTATCATTATCATTATCATTATCATTATCATTATCATTATCATTATCATTATCATTATCATTATCATTATCATTATCATTATCATTATCATTATTATTATTATTATTATTATTATTATTATTATTATTATTATTATTATTATTATTATTAGTTAGTAATTAGTAAATAGTAGTAATTGGTTACAATTCGACGTTTCGATCAGTATGCTCTGATTGTCTGCATGAGAATGCCAAACACTGTGAGATGCTGCTGCTTAGGTAAGAATAGTCAATAATGTGACCGAGATGACTCTGTACCAAAAGACTACTACTGACTGGCCCTTAGCCAGGCATACGTAGGCAACGGAAGTTCCTGATTTGTTTGACACGTCCCTAATTTCCACACCATGACACTTGAGTGCATGTATTTTTAAAACCATCAGTCCTCTTGTTTTGCAGCTGGACTATCCGGTTCGTTCCGGTTCTTGGTGTCACCTGCGGTTCGTTCCAGACTATCAAAGCTTGTTGATGACGAAGACCAAGGTAAATAAGGCCATGTAAAAAAGAAAATTCGTAATTGGTAGAACAAAAATCAGGTGGGGAGGACGTCCCCACACCCTCCCTCCTCCCAGTTACACGCATGCAGGCCTTGTTTTAATAATCCTTTACTCATTTAAAACGTATTTCATGTTCTCATTGGCTCGTAACATTGAGAGCATCAGTCTTCATCCAATCATATTACTTGTCTCATTACATATCAAACCCTTTTCCAGGTGTGATGTTCTCATTGGCCAGTAGTGTTGAGAGTATAGGCCATCTGATTGGTCCACTCATTTTCAACTTGTTTCACGACATACTATCATCAAGGATTAACCTTCCTGGTCATGGCGTCACTTTATGCTCCGATTTGTCTGATGACAGGGTAATTATTCTTTACATTATTAAAGAGAAATCTACATAGTCCTTTTAAAATTGTTGCTGTGCGAGTGTTTTCTTTTTTTCTTTTTTTCTTTTTTTTCTCTCTCGAAAACTCGAATTGTTGGCTTAATTCCAAATGATTATACACTCTCTCGTACAGCTATTATCAATGGAAAGGTTGGACATCTAAGAAAAACAGCACAGAGGACTTGCAACCGGACAGAGAGAAACTCATCATGCCGTGAGATATGTTATATTCACCCGATTCGGCAGCTGGATGGCGGCAAGTCCCTGTCTGCCTAGTACTCTCAAGCTGATTTGTTTTCGAGTACTTTTTTATGACACTGGGTAGAAGTTGAGTGTTCAAACTAACTTAAATATTTAACCCTTTTAATTGTAAAAGCTTATAACACTTGCTGTGAGATATAATAACTTTATTGAACTAATTATAGCCCTTTATACTTGATCGCTTGATGATTATTTTGAAAGAAAGAAAAAGTTATGAAAAACAATCGGGCAACACAGACAAAGCGTTCTGGAGATATTATTTTTAAAAATATCATAGGGAGCACATTGCGCCACTATTATGTCATTTAAACGATATCATAATTTATGTAAACGACATAATAACAATATTATTGCATCCACGCAATATATTGGTCTATTATGAGTTTTTGTAATTGTTTAAAATGGTAAGTATATATTTTCAACTTATTATCTCGATTGATTTAATTTTGCCCTACACCGACTTGTGTATAGCACTGTATACTCAGTGCTTTCCGAGTGTCTGTGAAAAAACTACACAGGCGACTCGGGCGGGATTCGAACCCACGACCTCCTGCTTACTAGTGCAGACGTCTTAACCTTATTTCACCAACCTTATTATCTCGTTTATAACGAGTGATTATGTCGTTTAAACGAGTTATTATCTCGTTTAAACGAGTTATTAGCACGTGCGAATTGTAGTGGCTGTGGTTTATGTTGGGAAAACGTCACAGTTACCAACGGGACAAGTAGCGTCGTTTGGGTCCGTTGCGTACTGACAATTATACACAAGAGCGTAATCTGGCCTAGTTCTTAGTAATGATGGACATTATAATTTGTCCTTGTATAATACACTTTGTATCCCTCAAAAATACAGGCCTACTCAATAGATATGAATGACAAAAATGAAAGAGTCATTATGCATTTGTGTGCGAATAATCTGCTTATTTATTTCACGTGCTCGAATTACATACACTGATAATTATTAACTGACAATAGGGGGGCGCTATAAATTCAATCTCAAAACATGCTCAGAGTGCACCCCACTAAATAGTGACAAATTTATGGCTGAGCTGTTTATCATAATTGTGTATGTCCTCAAATGTTTCTGAAAATCAATGACTTGATGCCCATTGAGGGACTGTGTAAAAACGGTTCAATATCATGACCTGGTGGTCATTGACTTCATATTTTGAGTATTTTGGATACACTAGGCCCTGAAAAATGGTCCTAATTTGTAGTGTAGGATGCATTTCAGTACGTAGGCGTTTTCACTTCTGTAGATGATGGTTTCCATTGGGATAAGAATAACTCGACCTCTGGACATTAAATTGAGAATTTTTTTTTTTAGATTTTAAGATTTATAAGTATCTGTTAATAAGTATCTGTTAAATATTTTGTATAATTGACGTCCCCATGTTTCTCCCTGAACCATATTAACCCGTGAAGTCCCCATGGTTCTCCCTGAAACATATTTCTCACTTAGCGACAGTAGAGAAAAACGAGTTGCCCGACATTGGTTCTCCCTTGAACTTTGCGATAGTTGAGATAAACACATGGTGTTACCGCAAACCAAAACGATATGAATATTTTGTATTTAGCATTGGATGCTATGGGTATAGGTTGCTATGGGAGTTTATTTAGTGGAGTGCACCCCTCAGCTTCTTGTCAGGACAGACGTCGATGGATACAATGAAAAAAAGAGATTACCTTTGGGCCATTTTGTAAGATTTTAAACTCTTCACTTGAATGGATATGGAGCAAATATGTGACAATCGCTGCTTTGTGTAAACGGCGCTCTCTTTAGGCCACACACGGAGCCTCCATAACCATATTGTAAAAGCTATTATGTATAATATTACGTTACTTTTCACTAAATCTAATTTCGGCCTCTTTTTGTGCAAAATTTCAAAACTGTTAATAAAACACGTGCAAATTTCCGTGATCAAATAATTACCACATATACTAAGATTTGTAAGCAACTAACATAGATTTGGTGTCTGACAAGCACCTAACATTTCTTGTTTACTTAATTCGTGTGCCGTTAAAAATCTTTCTTTTAAGTTTGTGGATAAGGCCAACAAAAAAGTCTCTTGTTTCTGGTCTCCTTGAGCGTCGTCTCAGACCTGCGCGTTGGCATTTTTAGTTTTCTTTTTTGTTTGCTATGAAACAATGTCCAATAGATCTTTATCATAATGCAGCTATTTCTTTCATTCAAATCAATGTAAACCAAACATAGACTGGAAGTGAAAATAGTCTGGTCCTTTTGTTCTATGAGATTTACATTACCATTGTCATCACGTATACAAGGAATCTGACAAAGATGACTGCTGTGTGATCAAGGTATACTGCACCCAAAATTGCTGGATTGATTGGAATTCTGCCGTGATGTGATTTAAACGACTTTTTCACATAGTGGTATGAACTTTTGCCAGATTTGTGCAGCCTCTCTTAGCCACCATACTTTGTATATGGGTATTTGGTCTGACTCCAATGTAACATGTATCATTAAAAAAAAAAAAAAAAAAAAAAAAAAAAAATGCGTCACCGCACCGATTTTGAAGTCAACCTATGACCAGAAACCGGAAACGTTTTTGTTGGCTTAAGTAGAATTAAAGATACTTTAAAATTACGTAAATTTACAATAATTTTTAATAAATATAAACAACTAAATATTGGTTGTGCATAATAAGTTTTCTTCTGTAAAATGACATGTAGAAATGTGTGGAAATGTAAACGTATTCTTCTGTGTATATTTTGTTGCTTCAATGATTGAATAAAGTCAGTTTATATACACTGGAAATGCTTCCCTGTTGTATCCATAACAACCTCCTTTCATTCCATATCGATCATACCTTTTCTTATATCTTAGGAGTTTTTCTACCTGAAAAAGGAGATTTCCATTAAATATTTGAAATAGATCTCTTTACTTTAATGGAAATAGAGCAATTAGGCTTGACTGGTGCCAATCGCTGCTTTACATAAACGGCGCCCTCTTTAGACCACACACAGAGCATCCATGCCCATTTTGTAAAAGCTATTGTGTATAATAATACGAAACCTCTTTTTGTGCAAAATTCGAAAATGGCTAAACACGTGAAAATTTCCGTGCTCGAGTAATTACAAAATATTATACTAAAATTTGTAAGCAACTAACATAGATACGGTGTCCGACAAATGCAAAACCTAATATTTCTTGTTAATCCGTGTTCTGTTAAAGGTGTTCTTTTACGTTAATGTATGATTAAATGTACTTTTAAAATTACGTAAATTTACAACAATAAATATGAATTTAAAATGAATAAAAATAAACTGCGAAATTGTGGTCGTGCATAAAAGTTTTTCTTTTTTAGAATGTGTGGAAATGTAAACAAATTCTTCTTCTGTACATGCTGGAGATGATGTAATGTTGTTGTTTTAATGACTAAATAAAGTCAGTTTATATACAAAGAGGAATTACTTCCTCTTACATCCCATTCTGTCACTAACCTGATCCTCTCATTCCAAATCATCTATACCTTTCATATTTTGTGTAAAATTCTTGCTCAATATGAGTAGCTTTTCTACCTGAAAAAATAAATGTTTCCATCGGCCATTCTGTAAGCTTTTAAATAACAGATGAAACCCTTCACTTAGTAGATGGAGACAATATGATTGGCTGTTGACAATCACTGCTTTGTGTAAATGGCGCCCTCTTTAAGCAACACAAGGATCGTCCATGTCCATTTTGTAAAAGCTATTGTGTTTAATAATAAGTAACTGTTCACTAAATCTAATTTCAACCTCTGTACAAAATTCCAAAATGGTTAATAAAACACGTGCTCAATTAACTACAAAATATTCTAACATTTTTAAGCAACTAACATAGATTCGGTGTCTGACAAGCACCTAACATTTCTTGTTTACTTAATCCGTGTGCTGTTAAATTTACATTAACTTAGAACTTGTAGCTTTGCATGGTGAGGAGGATAAGTAAGAGTAAATGCGGTGACACCATGTGAAATGCTCAATTGAGTAGTAATTAGTTCTGAAAAGAACATCGAAAATTTGGACGTGCATAAAAGTTTATTAATTGTGCAGAATGTGTGGAAATGTAAACGCTTTCTTCTGTACATACCACTATTATACGTGATTCTCATTCAATCCACAAATTAGTTCAATGCAATCATTTTTCACTACATTTACATTGTACTTTCATCAACGTTTTGGCCTCCCGTCATTTCTTTGTTTTGTGGATGTTTGTTTTCTGACACACTCATGCTCAAAGTGCCTAATGATTTAATATTTTTGGAAACTGATTTGGGTTTCTTGCTCTTTGATCGCTGTTCCGATATAGACGTAAAAAGGGTGTATAGATACGGGTTCAGGGAGGAGTTTATGGGTAGGATGAAGACAACAATCCAGGCGTACATATCTGGACCGATTACTACCGCCCCAGTCTGAGAGAGTATCCCCATGATGATCACAGGCATCCAGCATGCAAAATCAGTGCCGACTATGAATGCCATTTTGACCGCCATTCTGATTTCCCGATCACGGTGAGCGGCCACGCGGACCTTATTCGATGTGCGCTTGACTTCGACAAAAATTGCCACATAGCAGACGAACACTACCAGGAAACAGATGAGGTTGACACCAAGAAAGAGGATAATTGAGAAAATCCAGGCTGGCTTCTGACCTTTACCTACTGGGATCGATACAGTCTGGCTCCCAAGTGGATTATCAATAGCGCCCTCGTTGACCTCGAAAGCGGTTGGTTTGGTGATGAGTGGTAGTCCAATGCACACATCGGATAAACCGTAGATATCTGAATCTGACCCACTACCAAAGACCGTTGGTCCAATACTTAAACCAAGTGATATTGACCAAATCACGAGTAGAACTATATTGGTGGATTTATTGTTTGGTTTCCATGAGCTGAAGGGGTACACGATACTCCAGAAACAATTTACACTTATAAGTGTGACGATAAACACAGACGCCTCACACGACAAGACCGACAACACGCCAGCTATTTTGCATGTCACGCTTGACCGCCATTGCTTGGCCTCCGTTGAATACGTCTCACCAAAATGCAGATCTGCTACTGTAATAATGAGCATATAAACACCCATCATGAAGTCAGACACGGCTAGATTTAGAACCATAATTGAGTGCCTTATGTTCGCGTTACGATTTCTATTTCGGATCCCATGGCACTCCCTTGTTCTTTGGACGAATACCACAACATTGCCGATGAGGGCGCTTATTCCAAGAACCCACATGGATACGCGAAGGAGTGTGTTCCGCATGAGACTGCCACAGAGGTTTAGTGGTGGTTGTAACTCAGTCGTCTCACATTGTGATATCGTGAAGTTAGGTAAAGAAACAAACTCACAACAGAGTCTGTAGTCGTCCACGTATCTGAAATTTCAATAGAAAACAAACTCATCATAAATTGATTTCATCATCTTCTTAATCACCACCACCACCTCCTCCACCACCACCACCACCATCATCACCATCATCATCATCATGACAAACTGCTATCTTTGTATAATCATCAATAAGTCTACATACTCCATCTTTGATACTTACAATTCCTGCAATCTCACTAAGTCAGTCACCGCACCACTCTCCACACGGACAGGGTCATCACTTGGTTCACCTCTGATCAGAACTCTTGAGTAAGATCATGATCAAATGTAGACATTCAAATATAAAGCCATAAAAGAAATGTAACTGAATACCGCAAATAATTCTTGTAGTTTTCATTTTTATTTTTGAATTTAATGCAACAATTCCAAAAGCAGCCAACTCTTAAAACCCATGATTTAAATGAATTGAATTGATTACTATTTATAAAAATAAATTTCTTACAGGGTTTTCAGATTACGTAGTCCACTAAACGCCTTCCTTTTTAGACTTTGTAGAGGAATGTCTGTTGCAATCCTTAAACATGAAATGAAAAGAATAAAAATAATCGAATGTCTATAAACTAGAGACAGTAGAGCTCTGCAGCCACCAAGGATTCTTGAAACTTGACGAAAACATTTAGGTTATAAGTAAATATGTCATTAGTGCGCCCCCTATCGGTTTTACTTATTAACTCACTGATCCGCGATAGATATGGTCCTACAAATACGCCTTCCTGTAATTGGATCTTCACCAAAATCTAATCGATTTATTATTATGCATAAAGATTTAAATGGAGTTCGTACTTTAACAGCAACGATTATAGTCATCAATAAGACAACCTCTTTCCCAAAAGTAAATCCATAAAAGGAGGTTCGCTCACATAGTTTCCAAATTATTGAGTTCGGAGAAAGAGTTCGCTTCAAGATCCGTTATTTGGTTCTTGGAGATGTCCCTTCAATACAAAAATCAAAGTATATGAAGATAAGTAGGATGTGAAGCTTTGTATATGGTGTACGATGAGGAAGGTTTGTATATGGTGTAAGATAAGTAAGAGGAAGGTTTGCATATGGTGTAAAATCAGCAAGAGGAAGCTTTGTACATGGTGTAAGATCAGTAAGAGGAAGGTTTGTATATGGTGTAAGATAAGTAAGAGGAAGGTTTGCATATGGTGTAAAATCAGCAAGAGGAAGCTTTGTACATGGTGTAAGATCAGTAAGAGGAAGGTTTCTATATGGTGTAAGATCAGTAAGAGGAAGTTTTGTATGTGGTGTAAGATCAGTAAGAGGAAGGTTTGCATATGGTGTAAGATAAGTAAGAGGAAGGTTTGTATATGGTGTAAGATCAGTATGAGGAACGTTTGTATATGGTGTAAGATCAGCAAGAGGAAAGTTTGTATATGGTGTAAGATCAGTAAGAGGAAGGTTTGTATATGATGTAAGATCAGTATGTGGAACGTTTGTATATGGTGTAAGATCAGCAAGAGGAAAGTTTGTATATGGTGTAAGATCAGTAAGAGGAAGGTTTGTATATGGTGTAAGATCAGTAAGAGGAAGGTTTGTATATGGCGTAAGATCAGTAAGAGGAAGGTTTGTATATAGTGTAAGATCAGCAAGAGGAAGGTTTGCATATGGTGTAAGATAAGTAAGAGGAAGGTTTGTATATGGTGTAAGATCAGTAAGAGGAAGGTTTGTATATGGTGTAAGATCAGTAAGAGGAAGGTTTGTATAATGGTGTAAGATCAGTAAGAGGAAGGTTTGTATATGGTGTAAGATCAGTAAGAGGAAGCTTTGTATATGGTGTAAGATCAGTAAGAGGAAGCTTTGTACATGGTGTAAGATCAGTAAGAGGAAGGTTTGTATATGGTGTAAGATCAGTAAGAGGAAGGTTTGTATATGGTGTAAGATCAATAAGAGGAAGGTTTGTATATGGTGTAAGATCAGTAAGAGGAAGCTTTGTATATGGTGTAAGATCAGTAAGAGGAAGCTTTGTACATGGTGTAAGATCAATAAGAGGAAGGTTTGTATATGGTGTAAGATCAGTAAGAGGAAGGTTTGTATATGGTGTAAGATTAGTAAGAGGAAGCTTTGTATATGGTGTAAGATCAATAAGAGGAAGGTTTGTATATGGTGTAAGATCAATAAGAGGAAGGTTTGTATATGGTGTAAGATTAGTAAGAGGAAGCTTTGTATATGGTGTAAGATCAATAAGAGGAAGGTTTGTATATGGTGTAAGATCAGTAAGAGGAAGGTTTGTATATGGTGTAAGATCAGTAAGAGGAAGGTTTGTATATGGTGTAAGATCAATAAGAGGAAGGTTTGTATATGGTGTAAGATCAGCAAGAGGAAGGTTTGTATATGGTGTAAGATCAGTAAGAGGAAGGTTTGTATATGGTGTAAGATCAGTAAGAGGAAGGTTTGTATATGGTGTAAGATCAGCAAGAGGAAGGTTTGTATATGGTGTAAGATCAGTAAGAGGAAGGTTTGTATATGGTGTAAGATCAGTAAGAGGAAGGTTTGTATATGGTGTAAGATCAGTAAGAGGAAGGTTTGTATATGGTGTAAGATCAATAAGAGGAAGGTTTGTATATGGTGTAAGATCAATAAGAGGAAGGTTTGTATATGGTGTAAGATCAGTGAGAGGAAGGTTTGTATATGGTGTAAGATCAGTAAGAGGAAGGTTTGTATATGGTGTAAGATCAGTAAGAGGAAGGTTTGTATATGGTGTAAGATCAGTGAGAGGAAGGTTTGTATATGGTGTAAGATCAGTGAGAGGAAGGTTTGTATATGGTGTAAGATCACCAAGAGGAAGGTTTGTATATGGTGTAAGATCAGTAAGAGGAAGGTTTGTATATGGTGTAAGATCAGTAAGAGGAAGGTTTGTATATGGTGTAAGATCAGTAAGAGGAAGGTTTGTATATGGTGTAAGATCAGTAAGAGGAAGGTTTGTATATGGTGTAAGATCAGTAAGAGGAAGGTTTGTATATTGTGTAAGATCAGTAAGAGGAAGGTTTGTATATGGTGTAAGATCAGTAAGAGGAAGGTTTGTATATGGTGTAAGATCAGTAAGAGGAAGGTTTGTATATGGTGTAAGATCACCAAGAGGAAGGTTTGTATATGGTGTAAGATCAGTAAGAGGAAGGTTTGTATATGGTGAAAGATCAGTAAGAGGAAGGTTTGTATATGGTGTAAGATCAGTAAGAGGAAGGTTTGTATATGGTGTAAGATCAGTAAGAGGAAGGTTTGTATATGGTGTAAGATCAATAAGAGGAAGGTTTGTATATGGTGTAAGATCAGTAAGAGGAAGGTTTGTATATGGTGTAAGATCAATAAGAGGAAGGTTTGTATATGGTGTAAGATCAGTAAGAGGAAGGTTTGTATATGGTGTAAGATCAGTAAGAGGAAGGTTTGCATATGGTGTAAGATCAGTAAGAGGAAGGTTTGTATATGGTGTAAGATCAATAAGAGGAAGGTTTGTATATGGTGTAAGATCAGTAAGAGGAAGGTTTGTATATGGTGTAAGATCAGTAAGAGGAAGGTTTGTATATGGTATAAGATCACTAAGAGGAGGGTTTGCAGTACCATCACGTAATATCTTTATGTAGTTGTAATAATTTTTGTTGGTTTTGAGAAGAACCGATAGTTTGAAAAGCCAACATTTCGATCAGTGTATTACTCTGACCGTATTAAAGATCACATATTTAATTCTTCGAAATGAATAAGTACATTAAGATAGTATTCACATTTTACATTTTGAAATGCAACAAAATAGTATTCTTTGGGTGCGTAATTTTGAATGTAACATTTATAACTGGCTCTTATTGTAATCATGACTCTAACGTTATATTATAATGTAATCCGGGTCCTTTTGTGTTTGTTTTACTTACAAAAATGTTAGTTTGCTAAGACCGACGAAGGTCCCAGGACGTAGTTGATTGATTTCATTACCAGCCAAAGACCTATGTTAAATAAGCAGGGAAAGTAAGCAAAAATAGATGCGTAGATATCTGAAACCTTATGTATTATTATCAAATTAAAAATACACTGTACCTGGAGTGATAACAATGTATACATCGCTTTATAAAGCGATTATCAACTGCCGCCATGCAGTATATTTAAGATTCTTGTAAAGTGAAAAACATTGGCAGATCTAGGGATCAATGGGGGACAGTGGCCGCTTTATGTTATCATATCACTCATAAAATTTACTTCAGGTTTAAACCATTTGTAAAAATTACATAATTAACTGTACTAACATGATATCACCTCTGACATAGTGTAAAGGGGCTTTAATTCAATAATTCTCGTTAGAAACGGTATTATAAACTTACAGTGCATTAAGTAACAGGAATTCTTTGAACAGACCAGCATTGAGGACACTCATATTTGCTCCTGATCCTGAAAGTGTACTAAGCATTGACAACAATATCATTATGATGCAGACTCATACACTTGCATTTATATTGAAATCAATTCAATATTTCAACCATTGAGACTTTAACGGATGACAATGTAAATATTTATGTGAAATTAGTATCTATAAAAGCAATATTGTGTTCAATGCCTAAGAATACAGACATACATACATACAGGCTGAGAAATGACATTTATCTAGCGAATAAATTTGAATAAATTTTGAAAAACAGTATTGCTGTTTAAGTTTAAGATGTCGCTGGCTACAAATGTTTAAATGTTAGTTTTCTTTAAGGGGTAAGAAAAACGTTACTTTTCGAAAAGTTTGACCAACAATAAATGATTTATCAGTCATTATTTGGGTTTTCGAGACGAGTATGTAAACTGAAAAATCGAATCAGCTTAAAATAGCATACATGACGTAAGTTTAATAACTTTATCTTTATTACACCAAATTGTTCAAATAGACGTCAATGTTTAAATTATAAATATTAAGTTGTATCTTACAGCCTCTTCGTGATTTTCACGATGTTTTTAACAGTTGTCTCGTTCCAACCTTTGTCACAAATCACATTTAGATCGCTGTTATCATCGTAGTCGCAACTACATTCATTAGGGCACCGCCGATCTATATTAGGAAAGAGAAAACTATATATCCTAACCACGCTGCTGCCATCTTTGTCAGATTCCCTGACTCAAGGCATTTATCATAACACTAATTCTGGGCACGTTTAAGGTGCCAGCCTATTATTAGACCACCCTCAGCTTGTTTCCATGCACTTGTATGGAAGAAAACAAAAAAGCCTATCTTAGTGATGATAAAGAACCTTCTCAAACATCTAAAGGATTTATTTTACACTGTTGAAACTTTGTAAGGCATAACATTTTTAATTTTGGGAAAGCAGGGCACTTTACAGGGCAACTTATTAAATCTTGAATAAGTCTCACGCAGTTTGGACAAAATTTTCATAATCACGTGCTTTAACTTGTTGCCTGAGAGGAGCTTATCACAACCTCGTTCCCAGGGCTTTTGAGCTACATTCCTCGATCCCGCTGCTCTCTTCCCTGTAACTTCGGGACGATTTCAATATCCACAAACAGTAGTATAAGGAATGGGGGTTCTGGGCCACTTTTTTGTTTTTAGCTGGGGCCCTCCCCGCTCCCATTGAGTGCTCCCGGCCCCGCCACATTCTTATATATAACATGCATGCTAGCGACAGGCACATAAGGCATAAATAATTGGGGCAATTCGGCATGTAGGCGGGGGTTCTGGGCCACTTTTTTAGTTTTTGGCTGGGGCCCTCCCCGCCCCCATTGAGAGCTCCCAGCTCCTTTTTCTCTCGTCGCCTTCTTATATATAGCATGCATGCTAGCGACAGGCACATAAGGCTTCACGTACATAAATAATTGGGGCAATTGCACTGCCGGCCGGGCTCTGTCTACACGGACACGTAGTGTCACGCAACACAAAAGCGCGCAGGGTGTAGGCCCGTTGGCTCGGGGGCGAATGGATCAGCAGTGGGGCCGCAGGGGCTCCCAGCCCTAGCACAGCACAGCTGCTGCCAAATCTCAAGCACATACGGCTTTACGTACATGAAAATTCATGTACGCTAGAGGCCCACAGGTTTTCTGCGAACCAACCGGCAGTTTTACTCATGAGGTTGAGGAGCCACGATACGATGATTCGATGAGGTCGGGTAGTGCGGCTGCTGCCTTGCTCGGCCAGTTGGGCCAGCATACGCCCGAGAGCTTGCAAGTGCTTTTTTGCCCACTCTTTGAGGCCACCCTTGTCCGCCGGAGGCGGCGGTGCCGGAGTGACAGGAGCGACAGGCACGCCAGCGGACGATCAGGGGCACGAAACAGAGCAAAGCAACCGCACTCTATTTCAATGTTGTTCTCGGCTGGGGGTCGAAACGACAGCAGCAAGCTCCTTCATTATTGAGGCTCGGGCCTCGGCCATCAGCGCGTTTTTTTCCGCCTCAGTGCTTTGCGCTGCGTGTGCTTTGCGAGTTTTTTCCCGAATATTAGCTTTCATTTGCCCATATTTCTCCATCTCGTCGAGTACGAGCTTGAACTCCTCAGGGGAGATGTGCCCATCTCGGAGCGCGTTTGAGATCACATCCGTTATGCTGCTGAGCTTAGATAGGGCGAGAACGCGAATCTCGTCGTGTTTCTTGGCTTTCACTTGGAGCCGGCGAGAGATGTACTTGCCGGCAATACCGGCAAGCCCACACGCGAGTGCAGCCGCCTCGAGTGCGACTACAACCGGTGCGGCTATAATTGTGGAGAGCAGACCCACACCAGCCGCACCCATTCCCAGACTAGATGCGACCAGCACCGTGTCAATGCCATCGACGACATTAATAGCTCTGCGGTATTTTTTGTAGATGTTGGCTCTGTGATCTCTCTCTTGCTCCAGGCGGCATTCAAGGTTGCGTATTTCAGCAAGACGGAAGCTAGACCCCCCGTCTTGCTGAGACGGAGTCGCGAGCGACTCGAGTTTAGGATATATTGGCCCCGCTTCTGGAATCTCCGCAGGTGGCGCTGTTGGCAGCTTAGGCATTTTCTCGGATCTCCAGAACTGCAGTCATGGTTCTCTTACGATTTTGCACTATCGTACCATTTTCATCCAACACGCGTAGATTCAATTGATGTATATGCCCTACTTCCATTTGTTTATACGTAGGGTAGTAAAAGTTTATGTCTACGATACCACTACTAGCTGCTGCTGGGACTATCGCAAGCAGAGTCGAGGGTGCACCATCAACAAGATTAGAGGTTGTTGAGAGTTGGTCGAGATATATATGAAGCCACTTGTGTACAAGTATTTTTACCGGTCTGCTTCGTCAATGCCTAGTAACCGGCGTAAATCTTCGAGGAGGCGTACCCCGCCAATGGTCTCTGGGACATTTAACTCGGCCAGACTAGATTCATTAAACTTAAGTGTTATACCGGGAACCGCTTCATGGAAGAAGCGCGATAGCTGTTCAAAGTTATACAGCCCTTCATCCAATTGAAAATACTTGATTTTATCATAACCCGGCCCTTCAAGGGGATCAAAGTAAGGTTGAAAGAGAAATCCAGTGGTAGAACTTATGTTGCGATAGCCAACCTCATAATGGAATTCTCTGAGGGCGACACTGAGCTTGCCACCTGTATTGTCTATTACAGTCTGGAGAACCAACGCTTCTCCATGAAGTTTAGTCAAAGTTACAAACGTTGGCATCTTAGGCATTTTCTCGGATCTCCAGAACTGCAGTCATGGGTTTCTCACGATTCTGCACTATCGTACCATCTTCATCTAACACGCGTAGGTTTAAGTGATGTATATGCCCTACTTCTATTTTTTTGTACATAGGGTGGGAAGGGGTTATGTCTGCAGTACCACTACTAGCTGCGGCCGGGACTATCGCAAGCAGAGCCGAGGGTGCACCATCAACAAGATTAGAGGTTGTTGAGAGTTGGTCGAGATAAATATACAACCACTTGTGGACAATAAATTTTACCGGTCGGTCTCCCCCATATGCTCCAGAAATCCAGCTTTTTTCGTCAATGCCTAGTAACCGGCGTAAACTGCTGTGGAATTTTATCTCTTTAGGTCTTGGGATAAAGAGCCTGATCATACCAGTTGCTGTTAACGAAAGTTGCACATCATCAACCTGTTCTGTGATGAAGCGCGATAGCTGTTCAAAGTTATACAGCCCTACAGGCACCGGGAAAGCCCGTTGTACAGGCGAATTTGGATTATGGGGATTAGGGGAACGCAAGAATAATCCCTGGGAAGAACGTACGTTGCGATAGCCAACCTCATAATGTAATCCTCGGAGGGCGACATGGAGCTTGCCGCATGTATTGTCTATTACAGTCTGGAGAACCGGCGCTTCTCCATTTTGAAGTTGAGTTAAAGTTACAAACATAGTGTACTAAGGCTACAAACAATATGGCAAGCAAAGCCTATGCCTTTAACACAGAAGCGTCTTACACGATAGGCGGAGTATACCCCGCAACAAAGGACCTGTATGTTCACACGTTGCAACATGTGAACATACAGGTGGGTTCTGGGACGGCGAGATTCGAGACAACCTTCTCAGACATCTTGTCTCCTGCGAGGTATACACTGCCACGCGTTAGAAGTGATACTGTCGTAGACAGGTGACACACAAGCCCAATGAGTTTCTGGCAAAACAAGGTGAAATTTGCTGCATGGTGTGCCACTGCAGGGTGGGTGTCTCGGTCAATGATCATCTGGCTTCGAGCGAGCCAATGATCCAGTCAGTGTACTATCTCCATGTCTACTACCAGATACGAAGAATTCTGGAAGAGATGCAGGTGCCGCTCCCGCAAGATCCTTCGTTCGATGCCTTTGACAACCCATACAACCAGAGGGCATATGAGCGAATCTGTGCCGAGTTCAACGTGTCTCCGCACACTGACTGGCGACAAAAAGTAAGCGAAAATGGTGGTCTCGGAACGCCATATCACTGGTGGAAGGGCAGGGTTCGAACTATCAAAGAAGTGAGTGACGATGCGGTCAAAAATGACATCGACCCAGCCTTTGGGGTATCTTCAAACGTCTTCAGAAAAGACCGTATGAGCTTTGGAGATAGACCCGCCACGTTCACCGTCGACTACATCGACCAGGGTGCAGAAGGCGGCAACGCATGGACAACATTCGTCCTTGATAAATCAGACGGTTTCACCCAACCTGGGGTTGAACGAATCAACGACTCTATCCGAACATATGTCTGGGCCATCCTAGGTGCGCAAGCACAGATACGCACGAGCATTCTCGGTACTGGCACGGCATTCGATGCCCAGAAACAGTTCTTGGCGAACGTTGAGGATACGATCTCAAGCCCCGTAGACCTCCCGAGTGCGATAGCACGCTACCAGGATGTACTACGTTACGCCCGCTCTAAGGTGGACTTTGCCGTCGGAATCGGACTGTACATGGCCCCAAGTGACATGGAGTTGCTTGCCGGAGGCGCAACCATTCAAAACTACAACAACGAGATTGTTATTGCAGGACCGGGACAAAAATTGGGCGTGAATGGTGGTATTAACGTCACGCCATTGCCCGCATCAACTGATACGGGGGAGACGGGACTGGTTAAGCCGCAGACCCCGGCGGCACAGCCCGCAAGGCCTGCACAGCCAACTGAAATGACAAGGCCACTGCCGGCTGTTCCGACGTCTCTAGCAGAGGGACAGGAGCACTATGACGGGCTAACAGCACTGGTTGTTGGTGTAGTTGCTCTAGGCCTCGGGTGGCTCGCCCTACGATCATTTCGATAGTTCTATAGGAACTATAGCCACTCTCGCGCAAATACGAGTAATAGGCCACCAATGGCGACCACGAGTGCCCACAAGTTTTCTGCGAACCAACTGGCAGTTTTACTCAAGAGGTTGAGGAGCCACGATACGATGCTTCGATGAGGCCGAGTAGTGCGGCTGCTGCCTTTCCGGCCAGTTGGGCCAGCATACGCCCGAGAGCTTGCAAGTGCTTTTTTGCCCACTCTTTGAGGCCACCCTTGTCCGCCGGAGGCGGCGGTGCCGGAGTGACAGGAGCGACAGGCACGCCAGCGCCCCCGCCTGTCAGAGCCAGCACCAGGGTCGAGATTGCCAACCCAATCGCCGTGAGGATAGATGCAATCGTGACTCCCTGCTCTCGGAATAGGATCCGTAACCGCTCGGCCAGGGTGGTGTTTTTATCCAAGACGCTAAATATGGTCTCACGAATTTGGCGGACCTGCGACCGGAGTTGTTGGTTGAGGGCGTCAATGCTGTCTTGGGCCGCTTTGAGCTGATTTTCGGCTATCTGAATTTCACGCTCAGTTTGGTCCGCTTGTTCAGCCGTTGAGGGCCGCTCAAGATCTTTGCGGTAGCCCTCAATTAACTGCTGGAGAGAGACTATTCTGCTCTCTTGCACCGCTTTCGCGCCGCGTAAATGTTTCAGGGCTTCGTTGAGTCCTTGAATCTCGCGAAGGGGTAGTAGGTCAGTCGGTAGCGTCTGCGTTGTTTGCACCGCGGTGTCAACACCGTTGATGAGAGAATCGATGCGCTCATCTATGTCGGCAGAGCCAGCTATGGCAGCCGCGCCAGCTTCAGCATCAACCTTTTCGAGCTCAGCGACCTCACGACGGGCTTGTTGGGTGACCGAGGGGAGCTTTCGTCGGACAGGGGCAGACCAGTTCACAAACCCTAACCCATCTCTGAGAGCTCTACGCCCACCACGCTTACCAGCTATTGTTATTAACGCAAGGGGTGTACCGTCTTTGTCTACGATAGCAATGTTGGGAAAGTCCTTCAACTGAAGCCCCCCTCCGTCAACAAGCTTGAATTTTAAGACATCCCGGCCGAGGTCTGGCATGTGTCCCTTCCTGGCCAAGGCGTCGTAATAGTCATCGACGGCTGTCTGTAGTGACGCGATCGTAGTGCCGTCGCTAGCTAGTCCCTCCGCCTGTTCCGCGCCGATAGGCGGGTCAATGAAGCTAGTCTCTTCGTCGACGTCAGGCTCCTCCTCAGCGCCAGTCGCAATATCGTCAAGGGGAATGTTAAAGTCATCCATTTCTTGATAACAGGGCCTCGGAGAGGCCGCACTTAACTGTATTGAACACTTACTGCGGGATGTTCAATACAGCTAGTGCTTGGTTGCCAAGAGATAGCACCGTGATAATGGCCTCCCAATTCGGGCGCAAGCTCAACCCGTATCGCAAACTACGGGACCCCCTCGGGATTAAGGGTGTCCGCCAATCCGTGGTCATCACGAATAATCCGAGCTCTATCGATCAAAACCAGCAGCTCCTCGTCCGCTTTCCCAACCTCGGAGCACATGACGTCATCGTCCCAGGTACTGCGCGCTTGGCATTTACCATCAGCCTGGACTCCACCGACGCCGACCGCACCGTGGTTCAGAACTTAGGCCGCGCGGTTGTGAAAAAGACCGCGATCAAGATAAGCGGCAACGAGGTCCTGTCGATCGACGACAGCGACGTCTATTATTGCTATCTAGACCTCTGGAAAACGTCGCTGGAGCGAAAAAATGCCCAATATCAGGGCATCGACACGTCGGCGCAGAGGAACGTCACGCGGACGCGCCTCGGCGCTAGAAACGGCGTAGCAAATGTAGAGGCCGCCGCCATCAAGACCGCTTACAGCAACCGGTTTTATATCCCGCTAGACTTCGAGCTGCTCGAGAGTCATATGCCGTATTATCAAAGCGCGCTCGGGGACCGGCTAGAATACGAGCTCACGTTTAACGACTATAACCGTGCGATCCATGCTACGGGCGATGGCGACGCCAGCTATAGCATCGGGAGCATCAGCCTGGAGTTTGACGTGGTCACCCAGCCGGAACTTGCCCGCATGATCCGCAACCAATATACAGGACGCCTCGCCATCCTGCATGACCGCGTCCTGCGCCACCGGAAGATCAGCAAAGACAAGAGCGACACCCTGTGGAACATCAACCTAAACGTGCCGGCCCGCAGTATGAAGGGCATCCTTATGTTGTTTGAGGTCCCAACCAGCGCCTTTGATCGTGATACTGAGGACTTTTACAACCCCAAGATCACAAAAGTAGAAGTCACTATTGAGGGGATCCCCAACCAGCTATATTCGCAGGGCATGCGCGCCTATCAGCAGTGGGACGAGGCGAGAAAGTTTCTCGCCGCTAGCAGCAAGCGACACCTCGAAGTGGCGACGGTCGCGAAAGACCTGGCGTTGGCCGACGTCTCCCTGGTAGACTTTTTGACTAACAAATACGCCCTGTGGCTTGACCTCCGGACGAGCGACGACGACCGGCTTCACGGCAGTGGCCGGCGCATAGAGAATGCGTCGGAGGGTGTGACGATCCAGATCACAAAAACGGCGGAGGCGGCTGGCGCATTGAACATCTACCTGTAACGTCCTTATGGACGCGCAGCTCAACATCGAAGATAGCCGCTTCGTCTCAGCCCTTTACTAGTCGCCATGGATCTGCTCCCCAAATACTCCCACTCAGCCATAATCTGCGGCCAGACTGGCTGCGGAAAAACGGTCTTTATCTTGGACCTCCTAGAGGGATGCTACAGTGGAATGTTTATGCACATTGTCATACTATGCCCCACAGTACGTTGGAACAAAACGTACCATGGGCGATCCTGGGTCTGGACAGACCCACAGGTCTTCATCGTCGACCCGGGCGATCGACTTCAAGAGTACCTGCGAGCATTTTACTCGATCTTTGCCGGTGAGTCCACGTTGTATATCATCGACGACTGCTCGGCCAGTAAAGCCCTTACCAAAAAGAAGGACATGCTGTCTGAACTTGCTTTCTCGGGTCGGCACGCGGAGCAATCTGTGTTGGTCTTGACGCAGAAGTACAACTCTGTTTTGAAAGACCTCCGTGAACAAACCAAGTGGATTGCCGTCTTTCACTGCAAAGACAGAGACTCCTTTGAAGACTGCCTGCGGGAGAACGATGTTGTCCCAACAAGAAAAGAAAGAGCAGCCCTTAGGAAGCTGCTATCTGAAGCTAAACATACTAAGCTCATACTAAGCACTGCTCAGCCTGTTGCTTATCAGTTGTTAACACAAGCTTAAGTTAGTTCTGGGAGAACAGACTACGATGTGGGAGACGGTGCTGATTGCAGGGAATGTGGTGCAGATATTATTGCTAACTGCTTTTTTGGTATTGTATTCTGGTGCTTTGGCCGAGTATATTAGACTTAGGCGCAAAACATTACATGTAATCTCGGTGTTGCGATCTGCTAGCAAACTCATAGGAATAAAGATGGAGAGCGACGGTTTGATCGACCAACTGTTGTCTCTTGATAACCAAGAAGAAAGTCCTGTTTCAGCCGTCCCGACCGCCGGGACGGCTGGGACCATCGGGGCGACAAATACATGTGGCGAGCCGCACCAAGAGCAGAAAAGAGCTCGTCTGGCTGCAATTGTGGCGGGCGGTACAGCCAAAAAATATCTGGGCAAACAGCCTACTCTCGCGCAAATTGACGAAATGACCGATGACGAGATCCTAAACCACTACAGTCGATACGAGGCACGCCTGGGGGCCTCCATGACAAAAACGCTCGGGGCTTCCGCACTGCAGATGTACGCCCTAGCAGCGGGCAGATTTCTGCCCATTCCGCCAGAGAACCACACACAGCTCGTGGCCGACCTTGAAGAAGACCCCTTTGTGGAACATGCATTGACGACTGCCTGCTGCGAGCTGTATTATCGATATGGAATGTGCTTAGCTCCGCTGACAGCGGCGATGACCACAGCAAAGCACTGCCAATTTGGAGACCAGGGTTCTCTATGTACAGGGAATGGAGAAATCGATGGACGCAGAGCCTTTGTCCGAAGCGGAGCTGCAAGCGAAGCCGCCGGAGCTGCAAGCCACTCCCGCCGTCCCGGCGGTCGAGGCGACGACGCAGGACAGTCCACAGGCGACGACACAAGACAGTCCACAGGCGACGACACAAGACAGGAGGGTGACGAAAGTTAAGGACCAGAAAAAAGTCGCGGCTGGTCGTAATGGCGCAGCAGCCAAGAAAGCAAAGCAAGAAGCCCTTCTTGAACAGCTCCGAAAGGCCAAAGATGGTCTCCGGCCAGGCGAAGTCCCTCAAGAAGAGACATCCCCAGAACATCATGTCGTCAAAACAGCTAATCCAACTCGTGAGTATAGCTACGCCATGACGAGTTCATGGATATCGTATGCGGTCCTAGCAGGAGCAGCTGCTTTACCCCTTTCTGCCGTAATGCAGAAAAACAAAACTACTGCTGGCCCCGTGGGCCGTCGCGACAACCCCGTACCGGCCGCCGGGACGGCTGAGGAGAAAACAGTAATGTTAGACAAACGGCGTGACCCATTCTATATGCAGTGAACGAAAATGTCTACCCGAAGTACTGATGGCAAACAGCTCGCCAACTTGGCCTACCACTCCGCCGTCGTGAGTGGGCTTGCAATAGGATACGCCACACTTGGCAAGAAAATTATGAAAGGTGCTACACCAAAATTGGACTTTGCGCCGTACGATGTTGGTATGGTCATTCTGGATGTTGGTATGGTCATTCTGGATGTTGGCCTGGCCATGGCCACTAAGGGCATGCTTGTCAAGCAGGGGATACTCCCTGCGGACATATTAAAGTAAACGCCCTTCCACGCACACGATACTCCGTATCAGCAACAAGATGGCTTCTATTGCAATGCTTGTAGGTGGAGCACTGGTGAACGCACTCGCGTTCTCAGGATCAAACTATCTCTTCTCAATGTTGCGTGATCCAGGTGCCGACGAGGAGCGAAAACGACATGACAAAGCTGTGGAACAGCTCCAAGCTGCCCAGGCAGCCTGGTCACGCAAACGTTCTGAACGCCGTGACTGGATTAATGAAGATCTGCGGCGCCAGGGGCATGCTGTGCACACCTTTCGTGATGTTGATGAAGCCATTCGCCAGTACAATCTTGTCTCTGGCCGCGATGCACAAACTCTGGAACAGATGGCCCCAGAACCCAAGC
This sequence comes from Zoroaster sp. YZ-2022, assembly GCA_029582265.1. Taxonomy (NCBI): domain Eukaryota; kingdom Metazoa; phylum Echinodermata; class Asteroidea; order Forcipulatida; family Zoroasteridae; genus Zoroaster; species Zoroaster sp. YZ-2022. The sequence continues at coordinate 59,557,968 of CM055817.1, forward strand.
TCTCAGATTTCTACCTACCATCGCCAGAGCAGCGTGATCGAGAAATCGCCTTTGTAATCATGGGACTGGGAGCCACTACGCTCGTAGCCTATATGCTCGCCAAGTAAGTAGAGCTCCTGTGGCAAAGCCACAGTCGGGGAGAGCAAAAACATTGCTGTATGCGTCGGGGGGGGGGGGCCTCCCGACGCATACAGCAATGTTTTTTTGTGTGGCGCTGAGTTACAGCTTCCAGAGTTAGAGGTTGATCGATTTGTTAGAATATTTAGCCGATGGAGGAGAAGCTACGAAAACTTTACTACAGCCCTAGGGGCTACTGGAAGGGGCTTGCAGCCATAAAAAAAATTCGCTGCAGCAGCCGGGGTTTCCGAGGACGCTGCCAAAGGATGGCTCAAGAGGCAGGCCATCTGGCAGATCTACCTGCCCCCTCCAAGGCGCATTCCACGTCCAAAATGTGGCGTGACGGTGCCGAACGAAGTCCACCAGGCCGACCTGCTCTTCTTGCCCCATGACAGGGTTGGCCGCAAGACGTACAAATATGCGCTCACCGTCGTTGACGCAGCCTCTCGCTATAAAGAGGCAGAGCCCCTGGCCACGAAGGAGGCCAAGGAGGTCGCGGCCGCCCTTGAAAGGATTTACAGGCGGAGCTCCCTCAGATGGCCAAAGCTGCTGCAGGTTGATCCTGGGCGCGAGTTCATGGGCGCAGTAAACCAGATGCTAGCGAAGCATGGCGTTCGGGTGAGGCGGGGCCGCGTTGACGTCCACCGGGACCAGGGGATTGTAGAGCGGTTCAACCGCACTTTGGCCGAGCGGCTGTTCGGGCATCAATACGCCCAGGAGATGTTATTCGAGCAGCGAGCTCCCCTCCAGGGGGGTGGGGAGCGGTCGACTGAGTGGGTGGCTCGGCTGTCTGCCGTCATTGCGGCTCTAAACAACGAGGTAACTCGCCTGACTGATAAAAAGCCCGCCGATGCCATCAAGGCCGCTAGAGTGCCGCAAAAGCCCTCTTCCGTTGTTCCTGGCCGCCCTGTTGGTTCTTCAGAACCAAAAATCCCCTCCAGTGTGGGTGTTCGCTATCTCTATCAGCCCGGGGAGCTGGAGGGTGGCCGCCGTCGCGCGACCGACCCCGTGTGGTCCCTCCGAGTGTACCGACTTGGGCGCTCGGTCACCAAGCCCAGTGAGCCTGTCCTATATTATCTTCAAGATGGGCCAGCCCGCGGGTTCGTCCGGGAAGAGCTGCTCGTGATGCCTCCTGACACCCAGCTGCCGCCGGATGGGGCTCTCACTCAGGGAGGATCCCGGCGATGAGGGTGGGTCTGTCCAGACCCAGCGAGAATCTCGGCATCTTTGTTGCCATAGGCCAGTGTGTCAACACCATTTTCTGCGATCCAGCGCTTGGAGTCGAAGGGGGACAACGAGACCTTATTCAAGTGCTGGCCGTAGATGCGGTGACCTTCTGATCGCAGCACGTCCATACCATGGCGGAAGGTCTTCTTATCGAAGAGGGCCTCTTTGTACTGCTCGTGTCGGATGTGTTTCTTCACGACATTCTTTTTTACGCCCTTGGCCTTCTTGAGGTTCTTTCCACCAGCCTCCAGGATGGAGTACATCTTGGGGCGCAAGCCTACATACTCGGCGATGGGACGTCCGGCGCACTCGTCCTTCATCTTCCCGAGAACTTTCTTGTTCACCGTGCTGTGGAGAGGGTGGCCCTTCGGATAGTCAGACGTGTCGTAGAGATGCGCGTGCTCTGCCATGTCCAGATAGACATCCTCTGTCTGGATCTCAAGGAGGAGGGAGTCCGTGTCTGTGTAGAGGAGCTGGCAGCGGTCCCCGTGCTGAGCCTTCATCTGGTTGTAGTAGAAGTCTGACATAAGGGATTTGGAGAGGTCCAGGATGCTCATCCCCACGTACACCGGGCGATTGAGAACCAGTCGGCTCTTGTGGACCTGGATGGCCGCAAGGTCGTCATCAAAGATGTTTGCCCGTGCGAAGGCTGGGCTGGCTATCAGGCGTCTCATCTTGTCTTCCTCGTTTGCACGCACGAGCTTCACATCAACCCTCTTCCTCATGTTCTCCATGGTCTTACCGAAGACACTGTTGTTCATGAGCTTGTAGAGGTCCTTCTCAAAGTCGCTAGTGGCCTGCTTGCGGAGCTCGGTGTTCATTCCGATGTATGGCTCCATCCAGGGGCTCTGCTCGAACGCCAAGGCTCGGTAGATCTTTTTCAGGCGGAGGCCCAGAGACAGGTAGAGCTGCAGATTGCGGTAGTGGAGCACGTAGCGGCTCTTGTTGCGGAGGTTGGGGACCAGATTTTCGACCTCGGTGGGCGCCACCCCAACGCCTAGGAGGCTCTGGGGCTAGCGGATACGCGTTGTGTGTTTCGTGCAGCTCCTCCGGGTACTCAAGGTCCGCTTCAAGTATATAGCCCTCTTGGCTGTCAGCCGGATGGCAGGCAATGGTTTCAGCAAGCCGGTTCAGCTCCGCCGCATCATCCACCCACCTAAAGCTTCCTGTGGGAAGAGGCTGGCTCATCGCCCAGCCGTAGAGGTTATTAGCGTCCAGGTACAGGATGTGGCTCTTGGGTTTGGAGGAGTCGTAGCCCTCAACCATTGAGTTGTTGGCCTTGGCATATCTTTTCGAAACCATGGAGATGCCACCCCGCATCCCCTTCTCGATGAAGAGGTGCTGGTCATAGTCTGTGAGTAGCTCGAGTTCTACTCCTGTTTTCTTGAGCAGCGCATCCCAAGAGAGGCCGGGGCTAGTGTAGTAGTGGGTTGGGTCCAATCCATACTGCCGTAAGCAGGTCTTCCGAAAGGCCTCGAAGACATCTGTCAAGAGAAGGACGTCTGTGCGGTTGTAGAGATCATGATAATCCCCCATATTGCGGCACCTAAAGGTCTCCCAGACCTTTTGTGCATGGTCATAATCTTCCACGCTGATGTGCTCGTTTGAGAGTTTGCTGTAGAAGGCCTCTTTCGGCGGGAGCTGGCGCTCGGCGAACCGCTCCCAGGAGTCCATATAGTCATATGGGTAGATGCCCTTGCGGGCCAGGAGATGGGCGTTAAGGGGTGTGTATCGTCTCGTGGTCTCGAGGGGCTCTGGATTAAGTGCCTTGGAGAATGGCGCTCCGCAGGTGCACGTCCCCTCCAACAGCCAGTCCTCTGTAATGGCCCCCTCTAGACCTCTCCCACACGCGCACTTGCCGCCCAGGCCAACGGTGCTGCCCACGAGCTTGTCCAGGGAGGCCAGCAAGAACTGGGCACTATCAATGAACCGAAGCTGCCCGAGAGAGAAGGAAATGTATTTTTCTGTATTGTTTGGGATACATGAGACCTTGCCCTCTACCTTCGAGATGGCCTGCATCAGCAGGTGAGAGTCGTAGCCCCTCAGGTTATGGAAGACTACAGGTATGGTTGTGGTTTTGGGGTTCAGCCGCAGCTTCAGGTTGCAGGTATTGTGGGCAGCGCCGCGGTATTTCCCAGTGATGTGACAGTGGTCGCGGACAGAGTCTCCATCTAAGGGCTTTTCACATACGTGGCAGGCCGTGGCTGTGTTGTATGTCAGCCGGTCCTCTTGTGTCATCTGCATGGCTTTGGGATCAGCCAGCACTGCCTTCATCTTGTGCTCCTCTTCCTGGAGTGCTCTGAGGAAATGCTCCGCTGCATTGGGGCCTCTGTATTCCACGGGAGACTCCGTCTCTCCGTCACAGCGAACGACCATGTAGCAGTAGCTGCAACCTTTGTGATGATGGGTCTTCCGAGTATTGCTTTTTGTGGGGTCAAGCTCGGGACCCTCAATCTTGGTTGTGAGGGCCTCAAAGTCGGCATAGATGACAAATGGGGTCGGAAGCTGCTTGTGGTGATTCTGGAAGGCGAGCTTGTTCTTCCCCTCCTCTGGCATATCAACGCTCACAGCGGTCTGTCCGATCCCTCGACATTCGGGCTTATGGGCTTCCAGCAGGTCTTCCCTGGTGTAGCCGTGAAGGCAGCTCTCGCAAAAGTGCTTACGCTCCCGGTGCTTGCTCTGGTCATACAGAAGGCGGTTGAGATCCTTCACCCAGGTGTAGTGAAATTTTCCTGCCTTCTCGATTAATAGCAGGTTGATTCTAGGGATATCATGCGGCTGCTTGCTGAGCTGGTAAACAATTACACCTTTGTCCCATCCAAATACATTAATGGCCAGGTTGTTCTGTCTTTCAACCTTTAGAATCTGGGAGACGGGCGTTGGAGCATCAACCCCCCAGAAGTCAAGGCCGTCCTGTACGGGGTACTTGGTTGGCCTATGCGGGTGTTGGGCGGCTGGAAACAGGGCTGATCGGAGTGCCCATCGGAGACAGTGGTCATCCTTATTCTTCACGTTCACCACTGCTTTCTTGTTCTTCACAGCTGCGGGCAGTGGAATGTAAGAGCCTCCTCTCAGGGGCTGATATCTGGCGATGTCCAGCCATTGAGTCTCCACTCTATTAACAGCCCATCCTGAGCCTCTCTGCGTCCACTTTTCGAGCAGCTCTAGGATGTAGGGGAGGGCCTTGTCTAGTGCCTCGTTGATCTCGCTGGCTCCCAGAAGAGCCTCCTGCTTGTGGCGGAGCATTGGATCTGTGTACTCCTCAGCGCCATCCAAGCCATCCTTTCGGAGAGCGACCTTGAGGGCGAGCTGGAATTTTACCCCCCTGAGAGCAACGACCTCCTCAGTGAGTTTTTTGTGGATCTGGGGTCGCACATCATCGAGGAAAGCTCTTGGGTCTGCACTGAGGGGATGTCCCTGGGGGACATTCATCTGCCATCCCCGCAGGAATTTCCCTATTGCCCATGGAGTTTGGCGGAAGGCGAGCTTATCCGTCTTTTCATTTTTGCTTGCTTCGTTGAACAGGTCTAGGATCTCCTTTTGGTAGTCCTGGATAGTTCGGAAGGTTTTGGAGATAGGAACTGGGTCAAACTCCTCCTCTATGGCCTTCCTTTTCCTCTCCTTAACTTTGCGAGGAGGGGGAAAGGCCGGTATTTCTTTGGAAGTAGAGGCTTGAGTAAGCGCTCCTTAACTGCTTCAGAAATGGGCTCATCCAAGATGTTGTGAACAGCACTCTGGACTAGCTCCGGCGTTTGCATTTCAGCCAACAGCTGGTCAATGTATTCATCCATTGTGGTCATGTTGTCGGCTGGGTACCCATCTTACACCGCCCCTCTCTAAATAAGAGTTCGGACTACAAGAGAAGCTGAGCCAGCACCAACGAGAACTGATGCCTAACCCTCTTCTCTAAAGCAATATGCTGGTGCCGAACCTTATCTCGGCCACAGGCGCGGCATAGTGGTATATCACTCTGTACGCCTCTTCCACAAGATTTACATGGTACCGGAATCTTACGGCCTTGGCGGATCTTAAACAGGTGAACCTTACAGTAAGTGCCGCAACAGCTCTTTCCACAAAGAGCTCGTTCACCAACTTTTGTCCAGTCGCAAATATTATAGCCCTTCATGTTGCGATGTAAATACCTCAAGTATACAACTGTCATGTGTATCTCTAAAAAGAAATCCCGGCCGGTAGTGCAATTGCCCCAATTATTTATGTACGTGAAGCCTTATGTGCCTGTCGCTAGCATGCATGCTATATATAAGAAGGCGACGAGAGAAAAAGGAGCTGGGAGCTCTCAATGGGGGCGGGGAGGGCCCCAGCCAAAAACAAAAAAAGTGGCCCAGAACCCCCGCCTACATGCCGAATTGCCCCAATTATTTATGCCTTATGTGCCTGTCGCTAGCATGCATGTTATATATAAGAAGGTGGCGGGGCTGGGAGCACTCAATGGGAGCGGGGAGGGCCCCAGCTAAAAACAAAAAAGTGGCCCAGAACCCCCATTCCTTATACTACTACAAACACTTGGCCATTTAAATACGTTTATGAGTCTGATACACTGCTATTAAGAACAGTGTGTGCTGCAGTAGGGAGGCTAGGACTAGGCTAACCAACTTTCGAATCCTATATACGCACTACATGTAGATATATAGGCCTATGTCATAATTTGGCATTCTTTCTCAACATAAAAACATTTGACGTTTTAACCCAATCAAGCCTCAGCTTTTTTTCGTTCATAGACCTGGGTGAGGGGGCTCATTGTGGTCCCCTCCGTATTTTCTGTATTCCTCAGCCGATTTTCATGAAACTTCGTAGACATGTTCGGTTTGACACGTTCTATCGAATGAGGCCATGAGGCCATCAACAATTTAGTACTTTTAACCAAAAAAATTAAAATCTGTTGGACCTGTTCAAAATAACGGATGCCATGGCAACCACGATTACCCATCATCATAGATGATACTTCATTTTAGCTTGATCGGATATAGCGTTTTGGAGATATTATTAAAAATGCCCCCGGCCTGAGTGCAAGAAAAGCACTCTTAGAGCGCATAACTCCGCCAAGTAGAGCTTTTCCAGAGAAAAAATCCCAGAAGTCGTCAATCCCTATTTGATTATGCTGTACACGTAGATAATTATTTTAAATAAAATAAAATAAAATAAATCCCCAGGATTTGAACCAGGGTCTACGACGTGACAGCAGTAAGTCTAACCCACTGAGCCACCAAGGATTCTTGAAACATTAGAAACGTTAAAAACACGCTTTCTTGAAATCGGATCTTCATCAAAATCTAATTGATTGGTCCGTGCAGCAAACTCAACATATTCAGCAAATTTTATCCGAATCTGGACACAAACACAAAACACACACAACCTTATGGATCAGGTTTGTGGTGTAGTACCACCATTGTCCATTTTCTTTAGAATTTCTCTTGAGGGGTACACGGAAACAAAGACCGACTTGTAGGGTACCATTGTCCCATTCAGAAAGGCGGAGGTAAAAATTGACTTAAAATATTACTATGAATAAACAAATTTAACCTTTCATTTCCTCGAAACAGTACTTAAACTGGTTTTGCATATTTGTTTGTTGTAACCAATCAACATTGCGGAAATCCTTTTCGCCACCATGTTCTAGTAGTGAAAACGAGGTATACCCAGCCCTCGGGACAAGGTTGAGCTTATGGTGGTAATAAGTGAATGAGCGCCCTCAAGAGGTGAAACATAGACTTACCGCATTCCTTCTCGTCATCTCCTTGAGGGCAGTCTTCATGACCGTCACAAAGCTTAGATAGATACTTACATTCATTGGATTTCTTACAGTGATAAAACGCAGGACAGGAGATATTGTCTATTCAATAAAGAGGATAGAAAGAAAGTGTCAAATTGATCAACCGGCAGAGGGCGCTACAAACACAGAATAAAATGAGATGTAATTGTCACCATAAGGTTTTTCCTTTCGAGACTCACTGTTATCATCATTGTTCAAATCAAGATACAAACATCCATAAAATCCCAAACATGGCAAAACAGTTGTTTTTTCACACGGGGCGCTACAAACACATAATCATGATACACTAGCATCCTAAAAATTCCAAATGTGGCGGATGTCTTTTGTTGACAAAAAGAGTTTCCCGATTGGGCCAATTATTGATGTTCATTAATTGAAAATTGGGTTCCAATCCGGTAAAAAAAAGTATAACCGAATTGAGATAATATGATTTACAACAACCCTGTGACCCGGACTGAACGTACGGAACTGTATAATCCGGAAATAAAATATATCTGGAAATTTAATCGACGAGCATGTGACTTTAAATTAAATCCCCCAACATGGCATCTTACCGCAACCCTGTTCGTCTGTTCCGTTTCCTTGACAATCTTTAAACCCATCACATCTGGCGCTCTCTTGTAAGCATAAACCATCACCGCAGTCCAGACCGTTGAAACAATGATTTGTATCTGTATACAAAATGGAGGTTGTTACCCTAGCCCAGGTCAGACTTTCACCTTCAGTGTATACAGAGAACACAGTCATTTGGGCTAATTGTTATCCTATCAGGCATGACGACAACTAATCTCCAGAATTCTTCGACCGGTAGATGTTACTTATCGAATACCAAGGGTCCATCACAGATCACGAAAAGATCCGAATAAAGAAGAGTTCTATAAAGAAAGCTAAATTGTGGGAATTTTTCCTATCTATTATTGAAAACCCCTCAGCCTAAATCACCTTTGTCCAATTAATGTTCTGCGTTTGTGAATGCATAATATGAAAGGCAGATTTGTGCATCTTATAAAACATCAAATTAACATTTATGTTGGGGTTTATTGTCACTGTTAATGAGTTATTAAATCCAAAACACAATCTTAGTAATCTGGCCTACTGGAAATCCATCTTTCCCAATACAAGATTTTATGCTTGATTCCTTATTTCACGGTATTTTAGTACATTTTCGTTCAAATAAGATATAACTTTACCCTCGTAATCAACGTGTGTCAATCTGAGATGAAAACCACTATACTGCGCAGTCGAATCACCAATAAATGAAACATCAGCCTCGTTAGCCTCCAATAACATTGAACGCACTTTTGTCGCTCCGTGCAACACAAACGACTTAATTTCCCAGCCGTACGAATTGATATGTACCAAGTCGCGCTCTATCTCCGTTACGAAAGAAACCACTTCGATGGATATATAACAAATGAATCTGCATAGGTACACTCGCCACCAGCATCCAACGTTTGGTGGATAGTTCGATGGGTAGAGGGGAGACCTCAGATCGAACGTATCGTAAATCTTTTCCAAATAGATTGTATCTTCGCCGCATAATCCTGAAAGAAAATTAATTTTATTCAATATTTAAGATAAACCAAGAGGAGAAATATTGCATGAAAGTCGGTCGATAGATATCGACTGAGCAACGTATTTACATGCACATATAAAATGCTTCTATTTTGTTTTTGAGGCAAGTGTCTTTTGCTCAAAGTATCTGGTCAAACAATAATTTGTCAATAGAGGGCGCCCCAGTTTAAAAGATCTGTTGAGCACCAGTCACGTTTTCTTGCAGACATCGGGGAAATGAGCTTTCATGAAGTGTAAAATTGGTTAGCTCCTAAAAATGTAGCCCTTTTAGTGTGTTATCATCCTCGTTCCCCTACCATTTTGGCGGCGCGCCCGTTGACTCAGTTTGATTTATATCTCTGTCTACATCTTGATAAACAAACCTGACAGAAAGCAAAAAGGTAGACTTCTTCCAGACGGGTTATTTTGGACGCAGATCAGATTAGACGTGTTACACGGTACTTCATCCTCTCCGCAGCTAACTGGAACAATTTAATTTATAGCAAATATTATAATCTTGATTAGAAACAGTTAAATGGACAAAACTTACTTCGTGCAAAATGCTCAGCTCCTATCAATAAATTGTTATCCACAGTGCTACCTAATTTCTACCCCTAGGATTTTCAAGTTGCAACCAAAATCACCTTCTTTTCGCTTTAAAATAAACTATCAACTTCTTAAGTCAGACCTCTGACGGTGGAAAACAGGGCGGGCTTCAGACAACTATTATTCATAGAAACATATTATTTTGCAGCATCGTATTCAGAATTTATTTGTCTAATGAGGAGTGCACCCTTCTGTCGAACGCCGAACCAGGCACAATTATAGAGTAATTGATACAAAGATCTGCTATCATGTATTAATTTAACATAGTTTTCACTGAGTAAATATAAGGAATGACTCAACATTAGCATTTAAAGACATTATTACTTTGGATGACAAACTATTTATTTCTTGCCTTATACACCGACGTAGTGCTTTTGAGTGTCTGTGGATTGTACTCTGGCGGGATTCGAACCCACGACTTCCTGGTTTATACTAGTGCAGACGTCTTAACCTTTCGACCACTAAACCTTGTCTGATGACGATAGGCCGGCAGGTTCCTATAGCAGCGGGTACCGCAATTAGCATTAATTGATGGAACAATTCATTATGCAACAATTCATTATTCATTATCTTTCCTATCAAGATATTGACAATGATTTCGCGCTTCTTAAAAATAACTGCCTCAGAGACAAAATTATTTCTTGAGAAGATTGATAACATCAGTTTTATATTAAAATTAAAATTTTCATTTTTTTCATTTAATGAAATACTAATGTTTTATCTTTAAATATTTGTTGTATTGTTGTAGTAAACAAATCCACAAACAAATTTACCTTCCCGTATCTGGTTAACCTCAAGATTGAATCCTTTTGTCTGTATAATGTCATCTGATCTGAAAATCATAAACAGTTCGTTTTGTGTCGAGGCGGTTTTCAGTGGATATTGAACTCTGAAAAACAATCATATATACATGTATTAAACAACATTATTGCAAACATGTAAATTGTTCGCATATTGCTGTAAAACACTTAAAAACAGCAAAACTTACCCTGTAAGGGTCAAATATGGATTCTGAAACATTCGTCCGTTTCCAATATACAGATAATCCCAATCTTGTTCCAGATCAAACTCAATGAAAGTAATGACCACATGGTATCCCACTTCTGCCACCACCAGCCACTGACACTGGGTGCTTGTAGGATACGATAGCGGCCAGTGTGGTGTTGAAATCATTGTTGTATCATCACCGTTGATTACGGCCAGACCATTTCTACACAGTCCTTGAAATAAAAAGTATACAAATATATACAGACCTTTATCATGCCGCGGTCACCTTTGTAAGATTCCCTGCATACGCAAGTATAACGCTAATTATCAAAACATAAAAGGGAACAGAGTGTTTCCCCTTCCAGCCTCGGCTTGGTTATATGAATTTGCATTGAAGAAAAAAGAGGGCTGTGATGTGTTAAAGATCTACTAGGTCACCTTCTTCTACGTAGAAGGGTGTCGAGTCCTAGGGCACGATGTTACGAGATATACCGGTAAGACTCCAAATTGCCCTGTCTTTCATGCAGGTTAATAGCTCATTTGTTGTACTTAAGCCTGTGTTCCTGCGCAGCTTGTCCATGTAGGTAAGATAAGTAAGACTAATTGCGGTGACACCATGTGGCATCTCAATTGAGTAGTAATTAGTTCTGAAAAGAACTGGAGGTACAACTCGACGTTTCGATCAGTATGCTCTGATCGTCCTCAGGTGAATGCCGGACTCTGGAAATGCTGCTGCTTAAGTAGACTGCTGGAAGATCATCCCATTAATGGATGCTGGAGGATTAGTTCGTTGAGGCGCAGGCGGGAACTGTTGAGACTAGGATCCTATGGGGTTGGGGGAGAGGAGTGTGTGCTCACTGAACTCACTCGCACATCAAGGACCACCATATCGACTGGCAGGCAGCCCAACTCATCACACCCATCGACGCATGGTACCCCAGACGCATCAGAGAGGCCATCGAGACCGTCAAACACGACACTGTGCCACAGGACATCGGCTTTTTCATCAGCGACATTTGGCGACCAATACTACAGACTGAAGGATCTTCTATATCCAAAGTCCATAACCCACCCCAGACTGAGGGATCTCCTATATCCTAAGTCAACCACCCTCCTTCCCCCTGTGCTTGTTAATAACTGATTCAGTTCAGTGAGCACACACTCCTCTCCTCCAACCCCTAGGATCCTAGTCTCAACAGTTCCCGCCTGCGCGCCTCAACGAACTAATCCTCCAGCATCCATTCATGGGATGATCCTCCAGCAGTCTACTTAAGCAGCAGCATTTCCACAGAGACACCCGGGGACGCTTGAAGCCAGAGTTACTGGTGGCATACAATAATTATTGACCAATATGTAGAGCATCTCATTTTTTAGGGTACTGGTATGATTTAAGGAACCGCAGGATTTTGTTTGTGTAAATGCCATTGGGAGGAATTTAATTATCTGTAGACTAATACGCTTCACATAAATACTCCGTTTATGGTTTGATTTGTTCTAGTGAAATATTACTTTATTATCTGGCCGATATTTCACAGACTTGTAAGACACACCCATCCAGCCAAATGTTTAGTCGAATTCAGTGTTTCTTGTAATTGTAAAAAGTAATGTTAAATTAAAGTTTAATATAATTGTTCTAAGTTAAAGAATTGTTTTTATTTTGTCACCCATAAGGAGATACGCATTGTCACGAAGTATTTTAGAACTAGTGTGACACCTTCGACATAAGATGCCTTCGGAAGATCCTGAGCATAAAGTGGAGTGACTCATCACTAACAAGGAATTCAGAGAGCGGTCGAAGCAAACTCCAGTATCCAGTGAGATCTGCAAGCGGCGCGTGAACAGCTGGGCCATGTTGCACGGCCACGCCCCCCTCCTCAAGACTCGCCAACCAGGTGTTGTGGTGGAACCCGCAGGGAAGAAGGTAGTCTTGGTGCAAGACGTTACTCGGGCGCCATTCATTCTTGTCCACCGCCGCGCCACCCCCCTTCCAGAGTTATTAGCGGCCTTGATCGTAAAAAATTGTATAGCGCCAGCTACGGTGGGTGATTTAGGACTGGCGCGGGATCGTGTAACCAGGATCCGCATAATAACGGTCTTGCACAAGACTAGGAAGAAGGAGGAGAGGCCGACCCAAAACGAACTGGCACCAGACCATCCAGCTAGACCTTCACATAGTCAACAGGAGCTAGTGGAGCGACATCAAGACGTTGACTGCCGATCGAACCAAATGGAGAGCGTTGACTGCTTCATGCGTCGGACGACGCGGGAGCTTCTAAGTCTGAGTATTGTTATGACTGCAGGGAGTTTGTTCTTCTTTACTCCCTTGATGACCCTCCATAGGGCTAATATATGGATAAAGTCGACCTCTTCTCTCTGGAGCCATTTTGGTTCTCATGCAGGTGTGGGTCGATAGCAGGTCTGATTCTATTCAGGATCATTTTTTTGTAAAGTGTGGCAACGACTGATATCTGTTTGGTTTAGATTTGATTTGGTATTGGAGTTATGTTCAGTAAGGACCACTTCTCTGGTATCTGCCTGTTCATAATTATGGGATTGATTGCACATGTATAGAACATCGCTTGGCTTTCGCAAACTCTGACATGCTGAAAGGCCCTTCTTCAATATGGACATAGGTCACCAATTTGTTTGTGATCAGCAACATACATCATTTGTAGCATATTATTCACCATGAAAATTCGTTAATTAAAATAAATGATATACATTTAAAAAACAAAAATTAAAAAATACTAAGCGCAATGTTTTTTCCGTGAATGACTACGTTTTTGGTTATTAAAGTACGGTTATGAACAAAACAAAATTAGAAGTAAACATAAAAACAATAATAAAAACTTAATTAACAAATTATAAAAAGGGAAATTTATCAATTATATTCCGCTCTAAGTTGCCTTTTGATTTAAAGTTGCTATGACGCTATTCCTCCTACAATAATTAACTTATTTGTTATAATGTGTTGCAAAAACAATTGCTGCAAAAATGTAAATGAAAATCATTAACCGTCAACAAAATAATGTATATATATATATAGCTGAATATTTACCGCAATCAAATTCATCAGAAATATCAATGCAGTCATTTCTGCCATCACACACGGAAGATTTCAAGACGCAGCCTGTCCCAGACCGACAAGAATATTCACTTTCTGTACAATCTCCTGATATTGAGTAGAGAAAAATATTTTATAGAGGGCTATGTTGCTTCTTTAATACAATGTAACTTCAACAATGAATTAAATGTTGGCATAGATTTCCTTATTAAAATGATTGGGCAATGTACTATATCTATCCACTCCGTCAACTTCTCAGGTAAAAATAAACACATCCCCTGTTAGAATGTTTGCTTTCGGTCAGACAGTCATTGAAATGATTGGGTAATGTACACTATGTATCACCTCCGTCAACCTCTAAAGTAAATATAAACACATCCCCTGTTAGAATGTTTGCTTCCGATCAGGCAGTCATTGAAACATACACGTTCATTATTCCGCTTGTGTTTTTATCATTTCTTCTATGTTGCATTTTTTTTTTATTTAACATTTAATACAAAGAAAATAAGTTTATAGATATGTATTTTTGTATATTGATATTTAATATTTTAATTACAATTTGTATATTTTATTAATTGTATTTATCACTGTGTAATTCAGCGTTTTTGGCTGCGATAATTGAAGCAATAAACCAATAAATATAATTTTAAAAAATAAAACATAAAAATACTTCGGCTCTCTATCCTGTTGGTAAGTGTGACATTATTCCAAAATAAACCACGCCCACTTTGTAAGTGCTGGCTCTAACGATCATCAGAATCCTATTGGAAATACAATTAGCCACTCTTTTGAATCTTTTCTTTAAGGATTTAGAATGCTCAGGCTTGGGAATTCCATTTATCTGTACTGTACATGTAAATACTCCAAAAGGAATTTAGGTGTCAACACTTTTCTTTTAATGGTAGATTTCTATCAAGAGATGACCCCGGAAAATTATAATAATAAAGAATCAACGCAATCGAATGAAGAACAAATAAGAGACCAGGTATAACTTAGATCATGTTGTTGTATTTACATTATTTACAAATATTTACAGGAGCAATGGTTGAAGTTGTAACTCCGTACATGATCAGTTTGAATAATCAAATTACAATTCAATAAACTTAATCCAAATAATTCCACAATGTTGTTTCTATATATCCTTAATAAATTGGTTGTAGCTAAGTTGATATTCTAAATGTTACGTCGTCTTTACGTATACCATCTCGACCCGTCTTCCCATGTATGTGTGTGTGTGTGCTCCGTACGATGAATGGCCTGATGATTAGTCTCCGTCTCAAGGAGCTTCATGCAGCGTCACGGTACACATCAGTGCTCAATCAATCGGGACGGGGATAGGTCTAGCCCAGGGGTATGGTATGGCCATCTATAAAGTAAAATATAACCAAATCTGTGCAAATTTTGTAGAATAATCTTAACAATGGTTAAACAAGCAATTGAATAACATTAAACAGTCAATAACCTCCATCATTAAACATCTCCAATCTTTCTATAAATTTCGTCAACTTCATAACCTCATTTAAGCTCAATAAACTTCCATTTACAATAATCATCGATGTCTGCCCATTCTCTGAAAATGTCTATGCCAATTGCATCTATAACAGAACATCGTTTAATTTGACAAATTATCAGTCTCTTCTTCAAAACAATCAATTATCAAATTCTTCAAATACTGATACAACAAAATTAAACTTACGGTTATTGATTTGGGGTGAAAACTTAGATGAATGTCGAGGCTGAGTGTTGCGGAGATCTGGACCGATAGAAGAATTAGTTTTGGGCTCTGATTTTGCCGGTAACTGATCAGATCGTGCCGGGACTGGATTTCTCCGGCCGATCGCCACTCCTGCTGCTTCAGGGGCTTCTTGGCTGTTGGTACGGTCACTCTCATACGCTTTAGGTCACTCGTTCCTCGCTCTCTCTCTCTCTCTCTCTCTCTCTCTCTCTCTGTCTGTGATGTAGTTTGATGTAGTCTGTGATGATAGTTTGATTCCACACAACAGTACGCCATCTTTGGACCGGAAATAGCGAAAAGAATGCGCGACTGCGCGTACTACGAATGCGTGGGCGTATACGTATTGACTTACGAACAGGGACCAGTTTCATAACGCTGCTTACGGTTAGCCCAGGTCGGACTTTCACCTTCGTGTACTACGGTGTATACAGAGTCCTTATTTGGACTACACTTACGGTAAGCAAACTTTCGTGCTAACTATAGCAGAAAAATGTGCTTAAGCATAAGCGTATTTCACAGGTTAGCATTGTAGAAAATTCAGAGTGGGGCGTGCACATTCACCATGGATTTGTATTGTTGCGTCACTCATTTGCTAGCAATAACGACTGGCAAGTTAGCGTGCCTTTCTCTATGCTTAACGGTTAGCAGCGCTATGAAATGAAAAACATACAGTAAGCAAAAAATCGGCTGCTTAGCGACTCTATGAAATAGCGCCCAGGATGATAGCATCGGAACATTTTAAAGAAATGAATATTCATGAACCCTCACCACAGCCGAATTCATCCTCTTTCTCAGGGCAGTCTCCCCACCCGTTGCAGACGGCTGTTTCATTAAGACATCTTGGTCCAGAGATGCAGGAAAATTCATTTTGTGCACATACTGGTGGTCAGAAAATATTGACAGCCTTTGCCTTATCATATAATCAAATAAATATTTCTTAAAATCCAATTACAATTTGTATCATTTGGGCTAATGTGGAAATTGAACAAGTAATCGAAACCAAAATGCTAGCATGTAATTCGTCCCTAATTTGCCATAGTGACCAATCCAACTTTTTTCAATTTTAAGTTTTGTCGCCCATTAGTACATTCAGGAAGAGACCTATCATTGTATCTAATCCACATGCATGTATTCCTTATAGTTTTAGAGAATTTTAGAGCATGCATTCAAACGACGGGTACGAATGCTCTAACTGACTATTTTGTACTTTGGCAAAGTGACCAATACCGCATTGGTCACTATGCCAACTTAATTCGGGATTGGTCAATATGGCAAATTAGGGACGAATTATTTGCGCTCATAGTAACTTTTTAATTTTAATTTTTGTTATACTATTGTTTTAATTACTTATGTGAGCTTTGTGGGGTGTTTGCTGGGGGTGTTGCCATTTTCGTTCCGTTTACATTTATATTTTTGAGACATATCCATGAGAACGTTACCCATACTGTTGTTCATATCTAATTATTAATTGATTGGTGATTTAAATGGTGTCTGATTTTATTTAGATGATGCTGGCCCTTCTTGAAACAGCTCAAAAATAACAATAATGACAGCACATTACACAGAGCTAGCACCTACCAATTACAGTGTACTGACGTATGTCGATCCTGGTAGTGGTAGCCTCAGAGTTAGACTGATAACACATGTCTGTCAGTATCCATGTTGACGGGCCACTCAACGATATAAATGCTGGGAAAGACACGTCGAAAGAGTCAATCTTCTTGATGATGGTCATGGCCTCTAGTGCGAACTCACCGATGGTAATGTCGCAACGAGGGCGGTCAATGAACTCCAACTGCACCCTGAACCCGGGATCAGAGGTTATGATCCACATGCACGACAGGCCCTTGTCGATTTGCTTAAGTGAATATGGAGCACTGGAGTTTATTCGAATAAACTCATTTCCGCAAAAGCCTGGAAAATAAGCCATAACAACAAATTTAATACCCTAAAGCCAAACAGACGAGAAACTGATGCGACAACATGACGTCACGCAAAAAGACTTATGGGTATGCCTTCACAAAAAGGCTTATACCAGCTACGCGATAGTGGTACATTTACGACGTGTCTGTAACACGCCTACTCCAACCAATGCAATCAATTGAGTGGTACTCGATCACAGCGTCTGTCCATATCTTAATTAGATATCCTTATACTAACCGCACAAAAACTCGTCTGAGAAGTCCCCACAGTCATGCTGTCCGTTACATAGCAGGTACCTTGGGATACAGTCTCCTGATGCGCATGCGTAATAGTCTTCACCACACTCACCTAGGGGAAAATGCAATGTGTTTTAGACCGAGAACGAGAGGATACGATTATTAAAACACTCAGTCTGGGTCTTCAAAAGTCTTCGTTGATAAAATAAACCATGTAAAGTATTTAGATGACTGGCTATTACAAATAAGTATTGCCCGCCTCCGAGGGATAATTACTCCTGTAGTTTTCCTTACCACACCCTAATTCATCCTCGTAAGCGTCGCAGTCTCGTCGGCCATCACAGATAGACGATGTATGAAGGCATTGAAGACCAGATGGGCATACAAACTGATCGTCATCACACTCTTAAATTATGATCAAGAAAATAAAAAAATAAAATTAAAGCCATTTAGATTCGGAATTATTTTATCGAATAATAGAGAAAAGCAATACATTGCAAATCAATTCTGGAGGTACAACTTGACGTTTCGATCAGTGTGCTTTGATTGTCAGAGCACACTGATCGAAACGTCAAGTTGTACTTCCTGTTCTTTTCAGAACTAATTACTACTCAATTCAGAATTTCACATGGTGTCACCGCAATTAGTCTTACTTATCCTCCTCACCATGCAAAGCTACAAGTTTTACCTAATATAATAATACAACTTGGACGGAGGTTAGGTTTTCACATAATTTCTTTGAGTACCATGGATCTCGAGTTTAGCGAACCATTAACGGAACTCTGCAATATAAACAACGCAAATGTTTGTTTTTTATATATACTAACTTTCTTTATTTTCAATGTTTAAGTTATAAAGTTATAATTTCAAAGGCCAATTAACTGTAATGTTGTGATTCAGCTGTAGAGCAGTTATGTGCAATAAATAGTCAATAAAATAAAACATGGATAATATTATTAATAATAATACAAGTCGGACGGAGTTTTACAGGTATTGTTTTGAAATGAACCTACCAGTCTTGTTATAAGCAGTTAATGCAATTCTTAGTCTATCAAATGATCCATACGACCACGTCGATTCCAGCACTATCCAGACTGCCGAATCAACATACAACACCTCCATCTCGTGCAGCAAATACTCGTTCAATACTGCAATCGGCTCTCTGTCAGAAGGATCGAATCCATTTCCAACTTTCAAAATATAACTAGAACTGGAAAATTCAAGAATCTCTATTCGGATTCGACTTCCTGTCGGCTCAGTGAATTTCCAAACACAGTCGAAATGCTCAGTATTCGGGTGCTTGATTAAAGAGACATTATTATTCGGAAACGATACTGACGTTCCGGAATAAACAGCAAAGTAAGTTATGCGATTTCCGATTGCTTGTCGGGTAGATTCTCCCAGAATTGTAAGCGCTTCTCCAAATCGCAGATGATTATTTGAAGTACCGCATATGTCTGGGCAACAAATCAGAGAAAGTAACACAGTTTCATTATTAACAGAACGTTGATGTAACACTACTATTGAAAAGGTGATATATTTATCATGTAATAATGTGTTTAAATAAATGTTCATAAAGTGTTCTCGAATCATTACTGGTAATTATGGTGCTTGGAAAATATTGCCACTAACCCAAAAGAAAATGCAGGCAGATGCAGAAGAGAAGTCAGGGGAAGATAGTTAGGAAATATAGAGGGATAGAAGTTTAGTTGAACATCGTTACTTAGATAAACCAGTCTAACAGGATGATAATTGCATGTACTGTTGGTGTTATATGGAACTAAATGTTTGTAAAAGCAACGTCTTAATTTAGACAGATGAATAAAATGTCGTTCATACTTGCCCAGAATGCCACAAGTTACTTTAAGGATGTCATATTTACAGTGTGTAAACATAATTTGCATCATGTAAAACACATTTACGGCGTGTCCTCATTACGCCTACTCCAATCAATGAAATAAATTGAGTGGTACTCCCACAGCCTGTCCATATCTTAAATAGATATGGTCAGTGTCTCCAGTTTACATTGGCGTACTAAGTGATTTCTTTTGCCATTGCAATTTTTAGACTTCGTTTTTTTATAAACTGAGTTGACCCATCGATTTGGATAATTATGATATTGACTGAGGGACCTTTGAATAAAATGCAACGATGTAGCTTATTCAAATTAACTTCTCTTTGCTGGTTTACACATTTCCTTTTTATGAAGGATATTCAAGAAATATAAACCAGGAAGCTGCATTTATTTGATAGCCTATGTCTGACATTAAGTCTAACGTTTAACCTGAACAAAGTTTGACACCAACAAAACCTTGGGTACCAGTTTGATCCTTATACTAACCGCACAAAAACTCGTCTGAGTAGTCCCTACAGTCATTCTGCCCGTTACATAGCTGGTACCTTGGGATACAGTCACCTGATGCGCATGCGTAATAGTCTTCACCGCACTCACCTTGGAAATAAAAAACGATGTTTGTTTTAGACCAAGAAAGAGACAGATACGATCATTAAAACACCCAGTCTGGGTCTTTAAAGTCTTCGTTGATAAAAATAAATAAATAAGTAAATAAAAAATAACAAATAAACAAATAATCAAAACATCTAAAATATTTAGATGATGGCTATTACAAATATTGCTCGCCCCGAGGGATAATTTGGAAGATTTTATATACAACTCATTGACACTCCTGTAGTTTTCCTTACCACACCCTAATTCATCCTCGTAAGCGTCGCAGTCCTGTCGGCCGTCACAGATAGACGATGTATTAAGGCATTGAAGACCAGATGGGCATACAAACTGATTGTCATCACACTCTTAAATTATGATCAAGAAAATCAAAAATTCAAATTAAAGCCATTTAGATTCGGAATTATTTTATCAAATAATAGAGAAAAGAAATACATTGTAAATCAATTCATTACAGCCCTAATCGTAAGCTGTTATGATACAGCTCGAATAACGGTAACTGATTGTAAAATTCTCCCATTTGCCCAGGTGTTCTTATTTTTGAAATATTTAGTTTAGGTTTTCAAATAATTTCTTTGAGCACCATGGATCTTGAGTTTATCGAACAATTAACGGAACTTTGCAATATAAACAATGCAAATGTTTTGTTTTTTATATATACTAACTTTCTTTATTTTCAATGTGTTATAAAGTTATAATTTCAAAGGCCAATTAACTGTAATGATGTGATTCAGCTGTAGAGCAGTTATGTGCAATAAATAGTCAATAAAATAAAACATGGATAATATTATTAATAATAATACAAGTCGGACGGAGTTTTACAGGTACTGTTTTGAAATGAACCTACCAGTCTTGTTATAAGCAGTTAATGCAATTCTTAGTCTATCAAATAATCCATACGGCCCCTTCGATCCCAGCACTATCCAGACTCCCGAATCAACAGACAACACCTCCATCGTGTACAGCAAATTCCCGTCCAATACTGCAATTGGCTCTCCGTCAGTCGGATCGACTCCATTTCCAACTTTCAAAATATAACTAGAACTGGAAAATTCAAGAATCTCTATTCGGATTCGACTTCCTGGCGGCTCAGTGAATTTCCAAACACAGTCGAAATGCTCAGTATTCGGGTGCTTGATTAAAGAGACATTATTATTCGGAAACGATACTGACGTTCCGGAATAAACAGCAAAGTAAATTATGCGATTTTCGTCTGGTTGTTGGGTAGATTCTCCCAGAATTGTAAGCGCTTCTCCAAATCGCGGATGATTATTTGAAGTACCGCATATGTTTGGGCAACAAATCAGAGGAAGTCATACAGCTTCATTATTCAAAGAACGTTGATGTAACACTACTATTGAAAAGGTGATATATTTATCATGTAATAATGTGGTTAAATAAATATTTCATAAAGTGTTCTCGAATCATTACTGGTAATTATGGTGCTTGGAAAATATTGCCACTAACCCAAAAGAAAATGCAGGCAGATGCAGAAGAGAAGTCAGAGGAAGATAGTTGGGAACTATAGAGGGATAGAAGTTTAGTTGAACATCGTTACTTAGATAAACCAGTCTAACAGGATGGTAATTGCATGTACTGTTGGTATTATATGGAACTAAATGTTTGTAAAAGTAACGTCTTAATTTAGACAGATGAATAAAATGTCGTTCATACTTGCCCAGAATGCCATAACTTACTTTAAGGGTGTCATATTTACAGTGTGCAAACATAATTTGTATCATGTTAAATACATTTACGGCGTGTCCTCATTACGCCTACTTCAATCAATGAAATAAATTGAGTGGTACTCCCACAGCCTGTCCATATCTTAAATAGATATGGTCAGTGTCTCCAGTTTACATTGGCGTACTAAGTGATTTCTTTTGCCATTGCAATTTTTAGACTTCGTTTTTTTATAAACTGAGTTGACCCATCGATTTGGATAATTATGATATTTACTGAGACACCTTTGAATAAAATGCAACGATGTAGCTTATTCAAATTAACTTCTCTTTGCTGGTTTACACATTTCCTTTTTATGATGGATATTCAAGAAATATAAACCAGTAAGCTTCATTTAATTGATAGGCTATGTCTGACATTAAGTCTAACGTTTAACCTGAACAAAGTTTGACACCAACAAAACCTTGGGTCACAGTTTGATCCTTATACTAACCGCACAAAAACTCGTCTGAGTAGTCCCTACAGTCATTCTGCCCGTTACATAGCTGGTACCTTGGGATACAGTCTCCTGATGCGCATGCGTAATAGTCTTCACCGCACTCACCTAGGAAATAAAAAAACGTTGTTTGTTTTAGACCAAGAAAGAGGCAGATACGATCATTAAAACACTCAGTCTGGGTCTTTAAAGTCTTCGTTGATAAAAATAAATAAATAAATAAATAAAAATAAAAAATAAACAAATAAACAAAACATCTAAAATATTTAGATGACTGGCTATTACAAATATTGCTCGCCCCGAGGGATAATTTGTAAGATTTTATATACAACTCATTGACACTCCTGTAGTTTTCCTTACCACACCCTAATTCATCCTCGTAAGTGTCGCATTCTAGTCGGCCGTCACAGATAGACGATGTATTAAGGCATTGAAGACCAGATGGGCATACAAACTGATCGTCATCACACTCTTAAATTATGATCAAGAAAATCAAAAATTCAAATTAAAGCCATTTAGATTCGGAATTATTTTAATAAATAATAGAGAAAAGAAATACATTGTAAATCAATTCAATACATACAGCCCTAATCGTAAGCTGTTATGATATAACTCTAATAACGGTAACTGATTGTAAAATTCTCCCATTTGCCCAGGTGTTCTTATTTTTGAAATATTTAGTTTAAGTTTTCAAATAATTTCATTGAGCATCATGGATCTCAAGTTTATCGAACCATTAACGGAACTCTGCAATATAAACAACGCAAATGTTTGGTTTTTATACATACTAACTTTCTTTATTTTCAATGTTTAAGTTATAAAGTTATAATTTCAAAGGCCAATTAACTGTAATGTTGTGATTCAGCTGTAGAGCAGTTATGTCCAATAAATAGTCAATAAAATAAAACATGGATAATATTATTAATAATAATACAAGTCGGACGGAGTTTTACAGGTATTATTTTGAAATGAACCTACCAGTCTTGTTATAAGCAGTTAATGCAATTCTTAGTCTATCAAATGATCCATACGGCCCCTTCCATTCCAGCATTATCCAGACTCCCGAATCAACAGACAACACCTCCATCGCGTACAGCAAATCCTCGTCCAATACTGCAATCGGCTCTCCGTCAGTAGGATCGAATCCATTTCCAACTTTCAAAATATAACTATAACTGGAAAATTCAAGAATCTCTATTCGGATTCGACTTCCTGGTGGCTCAGTGAATTTCCAAACACAGTCGAAATGCTCAGTATTCGGGTGCTTGATTAAAGAGACATTAGTATTCGGAAACGATACTGACGTTCCGGAATAAACAGCAAAGTAAGTTATGCGATTTCCGTTTGCTTGTCGGGTAGATTCTCCCAGAATTGTAAGCGCTTCTCCAAATCGCAGATGATTATTTGAAGTACCGCATATGTCTGGGCAACAAATCAGAGGAAGTAACATAGATTCATTATTCAAAGAACGTTGATATAACACTACTAATGAAATAGTGATATATTTATAATGTAATTATGTGGTTAACAAATGTTAAAGTACCGAATGTATTTCTCTATAATTCTTTTAATCTTGTATATATTTGTATATATGCTGTTATTTCAAAGATTTTTGAAATAAAGTTTTCCTTGGAAAAGTAAAAAAAGTATAATGTAATTATGTGGTTAACAAATGTTTCATAAAGTGTTCTCAAATCATTACTGGTAATTATGGTGCTTGGAAAATGTCGCCACCCAACTCAAAAGAAAAATGCAGACAGATGCAGAAGAGAAGTCAGAGGAAGATAGTTAGGAAATATATAGGGATAGAAGTTTAGTTGAACTTCGTTACTTAGATAGACCAGTCTTAGAGGATGGTAACTACATGTACTGTTGGTATTATATGAAACTAATTGTTTGTAAAAGCGACGTCTTAATTTAGACAGATGAATAAAATGTCGTTCTTACTTGCCCAGAATGCCACAAGTTACTTTAAGGGTGTCATATTTACAGCGTGTAAACATAATTTGTATCATGTAAAACACATTTACGGCGTGTCCTCATTACGCCTACTCCAATCAATGAAATAAATTGAGTGGTACTCCCACAGCCTGTCCATATCTTAAATAGATATGGTCAATGTCTCCAGTTTACATTGGGGTACTAAGTGTTTTGTTTTGCCATTGCAATTTTTAGAAATTTTTTATAAAGTGGGTTGACCCATAGATTTGGATAATTATGATATTGATTGAGACACCTTTGAATAAAAAGCAACGATGTAGCTTATTCAAATAAACTTCTCTTTGCTGGTTTACACATTTCCTTTTTATAAAGAATATTCAAGAAATATAAACCAGTAAGCTTCATTTAATTGATAGGCTATGTCTGACATTAAGTCTAACGTTTAACCTGAACAAAGTTTGACACCAACAAAACCTTGGGTCCCAGTTTGGTCCTTATACTAACCGCACAAAAACTCGTCTGAGAAGTCCCCACAGTCTATCTGTCCGTTACATAGCTGGTACCTTGGGATACAGTCTCCTGATGTGCATGTGTAATAGTGTTCACCACACTCACCTAGGAAATTTAAAAAAACGATGTTTGTTTTAGACCAAAAGTCTTCGTTGATAAAAATAAATAAATTAAAATAAACAAATAAACAAATATACAAAACATCTAAAATATTTAGATGACTAGCTATTACAAATATTGCCAGCCTCCGAGGGATAATTTAGCAGATTTTAGGAAAAAAACCTCATCACTCCTGTATTTTTCCTTACCACACCCTAATTCATCCTCGTAAGCGTCGCAATCTCGTCGGCCATCACAGATAGACGCTGTATTAAGGCATTGAAGACCATATGAGCATACAAACTGATCGTCATCACACTCTTAAATTATGATCAAGAAAATCATAAATTCAAATTAAAGCTATTTAGATTCGGAATTATTTTAACAAATAATAGAGAAAAGAAATACATTGTAAATCAATTCAATACATACAGCCCTAATCGTAAGCTGTTATGATATAACTCTAATAACGGTAACTGATTGTAAAATTCTCCCATTTGCCCAGGTGTTCTTATTT
>CM055817.1:59583420-59687409 GCA_029582265.1 Zoroaster sp. YZ-2022
CAGGCTGATCATATACTGTACACGACTACACGTGTGTATCACATGATGTTATGTAGCCTACTGTGAATGCATATCGTCACCGTTTTCACGAAGAGCCACTAATGTTAAAATGACAAATTATTGATTAATACATGTATGGGCGTATATCTCAATAATTGCATTTTGCGTTTTCACGAAGAGCCACACATCCCCAAAGATGCATGTAATACATTGCAACAGAAGGGCGTAAATGTAGGTCAAATCGTTTTTGCGTTTTCACGAAGAGTCACATGTCAATGTGCGCGTGATCACGTGACATGCGCATCCCTTTCCTATGTAAAAACACGTATTCAGATGGGCGTATAAGTAGGTCATCTCACTTTTTAGGTTTCACGAAGAGACACATATCTTTGACTAATTACTATGGCAATTAGCCAATATTTGAAAAGAAATTAGTTAGTCAATAGAGAGGTTAAACTTTTACAGAATCATGTAAGGGGTTTTAAACTGCAAACGTGGCTTTAGTATTGCAGATTTGCAGTTTTAAGCTAAGCACAGTGTAAAATGTAAATCTCAATCACGCCATTTGAGATATGTGGCTCTTCGTGAAAACGGTGACGATATATGAGTATCAGGCTGATTATAAAGGTGTCTTGGTACTAGACCATTATTCTTATTCACTGTCTATAGTTCATTCAAGTTCAAACTGGTTGATACCAATTTGTATGTCTTTTGCATTGTCTTTGGGCTGTTGTAGATGCCCTTATAATGCAATACAAATTGGTTGTGTTCAGATGGTTATCACTTGGAAGAATGGCTTGGCATTTTGTGCACATTTTGTCACACTCAGCCAATTTTAAAGTCTTCTGTTTATTTTAAGGTCTTCTGTTTATCAATTAACGCAATGGTTGCCCTTGGTAATCGGCTCGCTTACAGCATTTTGATTGTATCGTATAATTTATATCAACAGTTGAATGGATTATTTTATTACTAGCTAACAGTCATCAAGTAAGACTAGCGCTCCACGAAACTCATTACTGCAGTTAACAATTAATTATCTGTACTGCTGGTGATGTGACAACCATTATGGCTATAATAAGGGAACTGTATACCATGCAGACGTATTCAGATTGATGTATATTGTGTAAGGCTTAATGAAGCTGAGAAGATTGGCAAAGAGCCAAATTAATACTATTCAGTATTCAGACGGCGGCGGAATGATTTTGAAAGTGGGGAGGTGCAAATCCAAACCAGCGAACCAGCGATTGTAGCGAACTCATATGGCGTGGGATGTGAGGCCCGCTTTTGCACTCAGAAAGCTCTGTGTGAGCATTTGTGAGCAATGTAAACTTATACAGTGTAATTTTATTGAGTCAATTTTGGAAAATGATCTCTTGATCTTAACCACAAAATTAGCTGTTGTTTTCTTTAAGAAGGACCAGAATGTCTCCAAAATGAATATTGAATTGACAGAGTTACATGAGCAGTAAAAACATTTGGCTAAAATCTATCGTGAAAATTAGGGAATGGAATCAGGTGCGAACACAGTATGAATACAAATTATTACGCACTATCACTATTAGTCATAGCTCAGTACCTTGCCTGCCGGCAAAGCAGCCTCAATGACCGGCAGGACGGCAGCACAGCCTCACCGGCTGGCTGGCCGGCAGGACGACAGCACAGCCTCACCGGCTGGCTGGCCGGCTGGACGACGTCATGACTATACCAATTATTTGACTCGAAATCGGGGCTTGCAGGATCGTAACGGAAACCCTTTAGTTTCTTAGTGACTGCGGACCAGTGAAAGTAAGCCTCGATTGTCAGGATATATTGCCCTGCTCTGGGCGGCAAAATGTCTTAATCTGGCACTCAAAAAATAATGATTTGTTATGAAAATAAAATAGTTCGATGATTTTTATACAGACTATAGCTGGAGACGAAAGAAACGTAGTGTTCTTTTAAAAACCGAATTTGGTAGTATTTTGGTAAAGTAAAAATCATTCGGGATTTTTGGTTAAAAGATATATTTCGGTGACTTCTCGGATACTGAAAAACACCCAAGCCTATTTAAGATGCGTGACAATAAAGAGCCATGTCTGACATTTATTATCTGCTTACGATTGAGAAATAATTATGTAAAGTTAACTTTACATAATTATTTAGGTCAATATACAGTTTTACCCCAATAAATTGCAACAAAAGGTTTTTCAACGGTTTTTGGTAGTATTTGACATCAGGAATAACATATTAAAAATAAAATCGGACTTCCGGAAAGCTGTTATTTTCAAAATGGCGTCCAAGATGGCCGCTGTTACCTTAAAATTGCCATAAATCATTTATTATCCATCCTAGAGTTGTAATTTTGGTGTCTACCCCCTGGTTTTAGGGGTCAAGAAATCCATTAAGACCAATAAAAGTATCATTGAGTAATCAGGAAACCTAAAAATCCAAGATGGCGTTCAAAATGGCCGCAAATTCACTAAAATGATTGTAAGTCATTTACTATTCACCTGACAGCTATTTGGGGGGGGGGGGGGTACCGGTACCCTTAGGCTTTATGAGCCAAAAACTACATAAAGAAAATTTAAATTATCATGGAGTAATCAGATAATCAATAAATCCAAAATGGCAGCCAAGGTAACATTCAAGAATTGTATTATTTAGTTCTCATTAACCATGCTGTGACACTCAGCAGCCAATCAGTGTTCTCTTTACCCACTCCTCCAAGTGTGTTCTTAACCACTTTTTATATATTTCTTTCAGCTTTAACAAAAAGTGCAGGTAGCTCAACATAGAAATTGTCGCATCTCTACAGAGCGATAGAGTAATCAGGTAGTTTGTAATTCCAAGCTGGGATCAAAGATGGCCACCAATATATTTCAATGGCGATTCATTTACTATTCATTTAGATCTGTACTAGCACTTGTGGTTTCTACTCTTAGGTTTTATGAGTCATGAAACCTGTTACGACCATATAAGTTTCCAAAGAGCAATCAGGTTATTAATAATTTATTTATTAATTTATTTATATTATTACAATATTGGCCCTAATATAGAACCTTGAGGCACACCACATTGTATTTCCTTGAATGAAGACATGTTACCATTTACTTTAAATGCTTGTTTACGTTCTTCTAAATAACTTTTAAACCATTGCAAACTCAAATCTTTAATACCGTAATTGTCCAATATTTTCAATAAAATGTCATGATCAATAGTGTCGAAACATTTTTGGAGATCAATAAAACACATGCATTAGTTTCATCGACGTTAATACCTTCTAAAATATCTGAAACAACCTTGTGTATGGCAGTGTTTGTAGAATGGTTCTTTAAATAAGCAGACTGTGTAGTAGTTATAAATTGATGTTCGTATAAATATTCTTTTAGTTGCGATAAAATAATCTTTTCTATAATTTTAGATACATGACTTATTACAGAGATTGGTCTATAATTTCCATAATCCTCAACTGAACCTTTACCTCATAAATAGGAGTGACTTTAGCAAATTTCCAATCTTCCGGGACACTAGCTTCATTTATTGACATATTTAAGATTTTAGTTAACAAGGGTGTTATAATAGGTGCTCCAATGTTAAGCAGTTTACAGTCCATATTCAACACATCTAGATTTGATTTACTCTTTAGATTATTAAGTTGTTCGAGTACCATATCGGTGCTAATGGATTCAAGTTTAAAGGTGTAGATACTCTTTGGTAACTCCCACTCATAATGAACGTTCTCATTGAATTTAGCAGCTAGTAGACCCAATTGTGGCAAAATAATTATTACATTTTTCAACATCAATATTATTTGGTAAAGAGACGACATTTGACCCAGTTAAGTTTTTAAGTATTTTCCACATATTGTGTTTTTGACAATCTTGGATTTAAAGCTTTACTCAATAACACTTTCACTGGTCTGAATAGATTTTCCAACCCCTTAAACCGAGGGGTAGACACCAAAATTACAGCCATAATATAAACAGTTAGTGACTTATAACCATTTTAGTTTAATTGGCAGCCATTTTGGACGCCATCTTGGATTTAAAGCTTTACTCAATAACACTTTCACACTGGTCTGAGTAGATTTTCCAACCCCTTAAACCGAGGGGTAGACACTAAAATTACAGCCATATAGCATAATATAAACAGTTAGTGACTTATAATTAATTGGCAGCCATTTTGGATTTGCAGGTTGCCTGACTACTCAACGATACTTTAGTTGGTTTCAATGGATTGCTTGACCCCTAAAACCTAGTAGTAGACACCAAAATTACAACTCTAGGATGGATAATAAATGATTTATGGCTATTTTAGGGTATCGGCGGCCAACGTGGACGGCCAACGTGAAAATGACAACTTTCTGGAAGCCAGATTTTCTTAGATTTTAGTATGTTATTCCTGATATCAAATACTACCAAAAACCGTTGAAAAACCTTTTGTTGCATTTTTGGGGGAGTTGGGGTGTTTTTTCCATAAATTGACCCGTCTAAATTGCCTTAACGGAAATTAAGTGTGGGCATTGACATGTTCTGCATGATTATCAAATTAAAAAAAATATTGATAAGAGATGTTTGGTACATTTTGTTTAAAGGTAAATCCTTTTTGTACAAAAATTAACAGATTCGTGAACAAAATTGAAAATGTGTCACTTTAAACGCTGTCTAATTGGACACTAATTGGCAAAATTTGCCCTAACTGAAATTAAGTGTGGGCATTTTGGAACATTTTATGAAATCTTGGGCCAGTTTTAGAGAATATTTTATTTAGTTTTAGAGAATCATTAACTGCACTGGTAAAAACTATTCAATGCTACATGTAAATATTATTTTGATTCAAAAGTCGAGGCAAATCAGGACCTTTTCTAAAGTAGGGGAAAGTGCCACCCTTTCCCACCCTCCCCCACCCCCGCTTCTTCCGCCGATGGCTCGACGACAATGTCCGTCGAGGTACCGGACGATGGAAAGTCGAACATCCTTTTTGCACTGTCACATATTTGACGCATGAAATGTGTAGCCTATATAAACTATAGGGCCTCTATACGAAGAGTCTAGTTTATAAATGTTGACAATTTTACCAGAGTTGGGCGATTTCAATTTTCGCCAGTGGTTATCGGCTTTTAGTCGCGAAAAAACACGATTTTTTTCTGGTTTAGTTAATTCCAGTTCAAACTGGTTGATATCATTCTTGTATGTCTTTTACATTATGTTTGGTCTGTCTTAGATGCCCCCATAAATTGGGTGTGTTCAGGTTGGTGATTACGTGGGTGAAGGTCGTGGCTTTCTATGCATTTCAACATTTTGTGTACATTTTGTATATAGTTATCAATCAACTTGAAAGAGGGCAACTTTAAAGACTGAGAATGGATACATTTCTAAACATGAAAACTGTTCATATGGGAGAATGACATGGCATTTTTTGCATTGGTACATTTATTGTGCACATTTGTATATCAAATTCAACCCAAATATTTGTATTGCAAAGGGCTTACCGTAGTGTTTTGTTGTATCGTTATGACTGATATTGTTTATCATTCAATTTTGATATTTCTTTTATTGTAAGGTCTTCTGTTTATCATTTGATGTTATGGTTGCCCTTGGTAACTGGCTCGCTTGTAGCATTTTGATTGTATCATATGTTTTATATCAACAGTTGAATTGATTGTTTTATTACTGGCATAGTCATCAAGCCAGACTCATGTTCCAAGAAGCTCCATTACTGGAATTAAAAATTATTTACATTCTGTACTGGCAGGGGGCCAAATTAATACTATTCTGTCCAACGGCGGCGGAATGATTTTGAAAGTCAGGGGCCAAATCCAAGCCAGCGAGCCAGCGACCGAAGCTAGCTCATTGCGTGGGGTCCGGGCCCGCGTTTGCATTCAGCAAGCTCTTTGTATTCATTTGTGAGCTATGAGCTAAACTTATAAAATGAAATTTTCGGGTTTCGGTTTTACTGTTTATTTCTTTTTTAAGAATATAAAAACAAATCAAAAACCTTGTTACTGCTTGTTATCAGAGGGTATAATGTCAACTTTATACACACACAAAAATAAAATAAAACAATTATTCCATCTCATTTGGCCACGCACCATCACTATTATTCATAGCTCAGTACTCTGCCTGCCGGCAACGCAGCCTCAATGACAGGCAGGACGGCAGCACAGCCTACCGGCTGGCCGGCGTCATGACTGTATCAATTATTCGACTCGAAATCGGGGCTTGCAGGATCGTAACGGACAGCCTTTAGTTTTTCAGTGACCGCGGACCAGTGAAAATAAGCCTCGATGTTTAAAGGTCCTGTGAAGAGTGTATTTACCAAACTTTATTTTTTGGTGCTGTTATATTGATTGGTATGAATTAAAAACAATTTTAAATGTTTTTTGTGTCGAGTGGATTATTAAATGTTTATCTAATAATCAAAAATTGACGCCCGAATTTTCGAAACGTTCGTGACGTACACAAAGGCAGACAATTTTACACTCGAAAAGCTAGCAGTAACACTCGAAAACATGTCCGAAAGAGAGGGATGTTATCCGTGAAACGCAGCGCAAGCCCCCATCATGCTGTCGGAACACACACCGAAGGCAATGCTAACATTACGGTGTTATTTTATGAAATAACAGAAACAGTTGAGTCAAAGTTCTGATCATTTAAAACAAACTCAAAACAAGCGCAGGCATAGTGAGAAAGGTTTAATGTTTTTATGTTTGTCTTGCCATGATATAAAATCAGACACGATGTTTTTATTAATGCGGAAAATCACGGCATGTTTTCATGCCGTGAACACTGAAACGGTGAGCATGGTGTGAACATGTCGTTTTGCACGGAAGTGGACTGGGTTATGCATGGGAGTATTACTAAATGGCTACTTACCCTGAGTCTTTCTCGCTTTAAAAAACACCTCTGTTCTTCGATGGAGCCTTCACAGCCTTCTTACTTAGCGGGAATATCTTTGAAATTGCATCTGGTAGCAGCATGGCCTTAAAAGCCATACCGAACTGGCTGTGAAGGCCCCGTTCAAAGCATGTCTGCTCGCAGTGGTGCGCTGTATACAACGCATACTTGGGCAAGTGCTGTGGATCGCGGATCGGGAATTGCCTCAGTGTACGTCACGAATGTTATGTTAATGAGGGGTGTGGGCGTGTCGAAAAGCACCCCCTAAATTTATAAAATAATATTTGTATGGTATAAACGTGAGGGGAAAAATTTACAAATGACAAATATATGTTCCAATAGGCATACTTTATTGTATACAATGAAAAAAACACCTATTTCACAGGACCTTTAAGATGCATGGCACTAAAGAGACATGTCTTACAAACATGAATATTTGACATTTATTAGGCCAAAAAAGCTCCAGTTTCTGGTGTCCACGCGCGTTGCCTCAGACCCGCGCGTCGGCATTTTTAGTTTTCTGTTTTGTTGTGTTTTTCTTTTTTTTTCTTTTTTTTAGAAAAACGGGATCTGTTCGGACTTTTTTTTTCTATAGCAACAAGTCTTGCCATAGTGTTTTGTTTGTATCATGTGATGGATATTGTTTGAATTTAATCATGATATCTCTTTTATTGTAGGGCCTAAGGTCTTCTGTTTATCAATTAACGCAATGGTTGCCCTTGGTAATTGGCTTGCTTATAACATTTTGATTATATCATATGATTTATATTAATAGTTGAATGGATTGTTTTATTACTGGCTAATAGTCATCAAGCAAGACCAGCGCTCCAGAAAACCCATTACTGGAGTTGACAATTAATTATCTGTACAGCTGGTAATGTGACAATTTTATGGCTATAATAAGGGAACTGTGTATCATGTAGACGGATTCAGATTGCTGTATATTGTGTAAGGCTGAGAAGATTGACAAGGGGACAAATTAATACTATTCAGTTCACGGCGGTGGAATGATTTTGAAAGTGTGGGGGATCCAAACCAGCGAACCAGCGAGCGAAGCGAACTAGGTCCACGGCCCGCTTTTGCATTCAGGAAGCTTTGTGCGAACATTTTGTGAGCTACGTAAACTTATACAGTGTAATTTTATTGAGTCCATTTTGGAAAATGATCTCTTGATCTTAACCACATAATTAGCTGTTGTTTTTTAAGAAGGACCAGAATGTCTCAACAATGAATATTGAATTGATAGTGTTACATGAGATACGTACGAAAAACATTTGATTAAAATCTACTGTGAATATTTGGGAATGGAATCAGGTGAGAGGTTGTAAATCTGAGCAGAAATATTGCCAAATAGTTTTAAAACAAGCCTGTTAAATTTATTGGATGGTAAAAAACCTATCCTCAAGGATTTGAGCTCCTGCCAATTTTTTGTAATTTTCCTTTTGTGGAGAGATTTAAAGTGTAAATTTTGAAGGATGATTCTAAATCTCAATGACCGCCCTAAACGTTTGCCTGTCTTAAATTAACCGTCCCCCAGACCCACCTCAAATTTTGAGAAATTTCAAACAATTTTGGAATAGTGTTGGAAATTTTTGGAACATATAAGGAAATTTAAGCAAATCAAGAACTTTTCTAAGATGGGGAGAAAGTGTCATCTTTCCCCTCCCCCTCCCCGCAGCCCCGCTTCCGTTGCCGAGGGCTTCACGACGATGTCCGTCGAGGTATCGGTCGATGGAAGTTAATATTTGCGATCACCTCAAACATCCCACTGTTGCCACATAATTATTTACAGCATGAAATATGTAGCCTATATAAACTAGGGCCTATTTACGAAGAGTCTGTTGGGACAATTTTGCCCAAGTTTGGTGAGTTCAATTTCCGCCAGTCGTTATAGGCTTTTAGGTGGAAAAAAAACACGGATTTCGGTTTTACCGCGAATTTCTTTTTTAAGAACAGAAAAACTATTAAAAAACCTTGTTACTGTTGCTATTTTTTATCAAAGGGATTAATGTGAACTTTACACACACATACACACAGTCGTGAATCTCAAGACGTCTGAGGACCTCTATTGTTCTTCTATTGTTTGATTAATTAATATTAAAGCTGGAATGTCAAAGCAAGCTGAACATTAAAAGATGCTTCCGGCAATACGTGAGAGATTATGAAAAGATATGAGATATAAAAGGAGCAGAGAAAAACTGGCAAGAAAATATAAAATTGCCTATACCAACGGTCCCCTATAAAAGAAAATATCCATTAGAATTATAGGCAAGAATGTCAGTGTACATTATTCAACGGTTATGAACCTATATTATGAACCTCTATTTAATCGTTAATAAGGAAATAATGGATATAACAATTAAAAAATTGTACTCCCAGACTGATCCAAAAATGTAATAAAAGACGGGTATGTACAATATAGTTTTATTTGCGCTTTCTTTGTAAAAAAAATTGCATATTCTTGAAAAACTAAAATTTTCTGAAAATGTCTGATTTCCTGTTTTTATTATTGTCTGGATTTGTTGTTATACAAATAACAAGTTATTAGCTTTAGCATAGTTTGCTAGTATTTTAACAATATTTTAATCGATTTAAAATAATGAGCGAATAATTATCTTCGAAACCCCAACAGAAGAGGGCGCTAGTTTTTAACAAACTTATGCCAGTCTCGAAGAAGTATAGTAAGTGTTCAATGGACTTTAAGATATTTTAATCGGTAGTAAAAACACTTTAAACGTTTTAAATGAGAGACATACACAATCGTTGGATTTTCAATCGTTATTAATGAAATGATAGATACAATAATCAGGGATATATCATACTGATTGTAAACCAATCAGCGAAAGGACGTGTCGTGTTTAAGAATTTTTACAAGGCAAGCTGCCTCGAGATTGCATTGATTTAGTACAGCTAAATTTTCCTCTTTAATCCGTGATTCACATTCCTAATTAACTTGTGGATCATAGTTAAAGGTTATGTACACCATCGGTAATTTCCCAAAATATATTTGGTGAAATATTAAAGGCAGTGGTGATTATTATTTTTTTTTTTTTACCATTTCCTTTTTAATCTAAAGGTTGATTTTATATAATGAGGCACTGGTACCAGTCGTTCCGAGTAAATATTCTTTCTAAACCACTGTCATCTTCGGGAATGTTTTATTTATTTATTTATTTTATTTTTTATTTTTTTTTAAATCTGATCTTATATAATTACGTGACTTTCGAAGGCGCCACGCAAATAAGCATATAACGTGTATACAAACGTCACAAAACATTATGTAACCGTTTCTTTATGCATTCAAGAACAAGTCTTTGAACACTTCAACATCAAATTAATAATTATAACAAATCGGCCTACGAACGGAAGTAGATCGATAAACATGTCAAAATGATATTGTGGTTGCATTAACTAGGCCTTTTATTTGGGATACCAAGTACAATTTACATGTTTTAATTCAAATTCTGATACCATTTTCCTTTCCTTTCTGAAAATGGATACTTTATTTTCTATAAGGGGTATAGAGGGGTTGCGGGGTTGTAGACGTATCACCAATTTCTGTTTTCCTTATTCTAGATCTTTTGGAAATGTTCCCATTCCCCTAAAATAAGGTAATAGATAAAATTAGGCCTAATGTTTAATTCCACTTTTTTAAGTGTAAAATTTTTAGTTTCTAGTCTTTCAGTGTAAAGTTCCAGTGTTCATCGTTGGATTGGATTAGGCCCCGCTTTCAAAATCAATCTGCTGCCGTTGGACTGAATTAAATTTAGTCCCTTGCCAATCTTCTCGACATCATGAAGCCTTACAGAATTTATAGCAATCTGAATACGTGTGTATAATTTATACAGTTCATTTAATTGCAGTCATAATGGTTTTCAGGTCAAACAGGAAACATAATTTGGGTGAATAGTATAAATTTAGATCTTGCTATAAATCATTTCAGCTTTCATGATACCGGTATACAGCATACTGTAGGCCTTAACGTCTACATGAGATACAGTTTCCTTGTAGCCATAATGGTCTTCACATCACCAGAAGTACATAATGTAAATAATTCATTTTTAATTCCAGTAATGGAGCTTCTTGGAGCGCATTAGTCTTGCTTATTGATGACTTTGCCAGTAATAATAACAATCCATTCAACAGTTGATGTGAATTATATAATACAATCAAAATGCTATAAAGCGATCCAGTTACTAAGGGCAACCATTACGTCAGTTGATAAACAGAAAACCTGACAAGAGATATCAATATTGTTTTTTCTGACAAAAGCCTGGTAGTGTGTTTGGATAAGTATTGTGGCCCTGGAGGGACACACAAGACCTAAATATTGACCTCAAATTTTATGGAAAATTTCACGACTTTTTGACGTAAAATGTCATGTCTGCGACCGAGTTTTTCCCCAAAGTCGCGAAATTTGACGTGAAATGTTATGTCTGCTACTTAACCCCAATGGCCCTGAAAGGACACCAAAGACTTAAATACTGACGTCAATATTCATGGAAAATTTATCGACTTTCCCCCTGTCGCAAAATATGACGTCAAATTTCATGTCTGCGACTTTTCCCCTGTCGCGAATTTCACGGTCTAGCTTAATACTGGAAAAATATTCACGGCAAATTTCGCGACCGGGGAAAAGTCGCAGACGGTGAAATTTGACGTCAATATTTAAGTCTTTGGTGTCCCTTATGGGCCATGGGGTGAGGTCGCAGAAATGAAATTTGACGCCAAATTTCGCGACCAGGGGAAAGTCGCAGACATAAAACTTGACGTCAAATTTCGCGACTTGGGGGAAAACTCGCGAAATTTTCCATGAAACTTGACGTCAATATTTAGGTCTTGTTTGTCCCTACAGGGCCACCATAGATAAGGTATTAAATCCATTGTTTGATCAAAGGATTATGAGAGGTATTATGCTGGCTGAGGTGTTACTTGGTAAACACTGAAAAGGATGTGGAATTTGGCAGTCATGCGTGGATAAGAGAAATCCGTAATGGAATATCAGGCAACACATAATTGGATTTGAATGAAGATTTCTGTTTTGTAAAGTGGACATCCTGTAAGGTTTAATAAATGAAGAACCATGGGTTGC
Organism: Zoroaster sp. YZ-2022; assembly: GCA_029582265.1. Classification (NCBI taxonomy): domain Eukaryota; kingdom Metazoa; phylum Echinodermata; class Asteroidea; order Forcipulatida; family Zoroasteridae; genus Zoroaster; species Zoroaster sp. YZ-2022. Next base: position 59,595,388 of record CM055817.1, read on the forward strand.
GTTTTTGGACACACTTTATTGCCACTTTAATTACATTCGTAATTTTAGTGATGTACATCCATCATTCAATTCCGCTAGATTGGCTTGAATGAGAATATGCCATGAAAAGCTCAGGCGAATTTGAATGTTGTTTGTGAGTATTTGTAAACTGGATGCACATTTTGTTTAATTGTATGATACAAGATTGCATGCTTATTAAATGAAAATTAAATGATCGTTTCACCGTCATGACATGACTCGAAATCGGGGCAGGATCGTTTCTCAGTGGCCGTGGACCAGTGAAAGTAAGCCTCAATGCTCGGGATATATCGCCCCGCTCTGGCGGAGAAATTTCTTAATCCGGCATTCAAAACCTAATGACCTTTTATGAAAATGAAATTGTTCGAAATATAATTGGTGTTCTTTTTTTTTTTAAATGGTAGTAGTTTGGTAAAAGTAAAAATCCTTCGGGATACGTTTGGTTCAAAAATATGTTCTGGTGACTTCTCGGAAACCAAAAAAAAAAAAAGGCAATAAAGAGATATATACATTTTACAAACTTGAATATTTTGACATTTATTATCTGCTGATGATTGAGAAATAATTATGTAAAGTTAACTTTAATCAAGAAGATTTATTAGAAACTTTACACTTAAAAAAGTGGAACTCAAATTTATCTATTTCTTTATTATAATTATTATTTTAGAGGAGTGGGAACATTTCCAAATGGATGAAACATAAATTGGTGATACGTTTACAACCCCGCAACCGTATCCATATTCGGAAAAGAAAAGGAAAGGGCATCAAACTTGAATTAAAAAATAAAATATGCAAATTGTACTTGGTATCCAAACAAAAGGTTTACTAGAGGTATCATGCTGACTAAGGTGTTTACTTGGTATCCAAACAAAAGGTTTACTAGAGGTATCATGCTGGCTAAGGTGTTTACTTGGTATCCAAACAAAAGGTTTACTGGAGGTATCATGCTGGCTAAGGTGTTTACTTGGTAATCAATAAATAAGGATATGGAACCTGGCCTTCGAGCTTGGATAAATGTAGCCTTTAGTCAAGGCCCACGCGCGCAGCAACCTAGTCTTGGTTCAAGACTGTGTTTCTATATTTTTGATACACGATCCGTTACCGCCTGCCGCACGACAACACGACACGAACCGCTGTCATACATGTACACGAACCGCTACAATCAAGAACCGCTACAATCACGAACCGCTACAATTACGAACCGCTATCACACATGAACCTCCATCAAACACAGTCTTGGGGATTTCATTGAATCTCCCACCGAAAACGGGGGTAAACCACTACGCATGCGTCGATTTGTTATGCCAGCGCGACCTACATCTTTGGTGCGCACGCGCATATACAACAACGGACTGCCGTACAGTTGTAGATCAGTGAACACTGATGATTTTATTTCGAAATCTTGCGAGAGATTCCGTGAGAGTCCGGCTACGCGCATGCGCAATCTTTATCGCTACAGCGCATGAAAAGCGGTAACCGCTTTCGTTTATCTACGGTTTTTTCATCAACCGTCATCTGGGTGAAATCCACCATTATACACTTTTAATTGTCTAAGAACAATTACTTGATTATTATGGATACGGCTGAAACAGCCGATGTTGTAGACAACAGGATGAAAAGTGCAAAAAATACCAGATCTACACGAACAAACACAACCGCATGTACGACTAATGTTAATGCATGTAAGCCTAATGCAGCAGTCGGTACTAACGTAACCGCCATGGCCGCAGGCAGAAACAACGAACAGTGTACAGAAACTATACCAGGGAGTTCCAAGGAAACACCCACAAAAACAAAACAACCTCCCTCCCGTAAACTTAAAGAAAATGAGGATAAGGGCTTTCTGTCCAAGATCTAAAAACTGGAAGCAATGTTGCAACTACAGGCGACGAACGCACAGAATTTCCAGAACATGGTTATGGGGTCAATGAATGCAGGCATGGGCCTGTGTGATTATCACGCTGACGGTAGTTTTTCGTCAAGCTACGGCGGCTACGCTGACAGCGTTGAGTCGCTGGACACTGGTACCGGTAACGTCAATAGTGATCACCTCGGCTCTCAATCTCATGGACTAATGGCCAATGCAGATACAGAAGATGGTACCACGGCCACGGGGGACAAAGAGCAAGGATTTGCTAAAAGATTTACTGTCCCGTCCAGTGTGGTGGGTAATCCAATTAATGACGATGTAGCAAATAGCTTATCTTTTCTCATGAAGGAGAAACTTGAGGACAAACACATGTCCGATACTGCCAACAAGTATCAATGCCCAAGCAACTGTGAGGCTTTGGTGATACCGAAAGTAAACCCACAAATATGGGACAACATCACGGCAAAAACCCGTTCAAGGGACTTGAAGTTACAGAGAATTCAGAAGCCCCTTATTAAAGGCATCACAGCTTTGGCTCAAGCGTGTGAATCAGTGGGTTTGACAACCGAACAAGAGGATGGCCTTGCATTGTTAGCATCGGCTAACTTTGAAATTAATTGTCTTCGCAAGGAACTCATTCGGCCAGACCTAATCCAGAAATATTCACACTTGTGCAAACCATCGACCAAGGTCACGCAAATGCTTTTTGGTGATGATCTGGGAAAACAATTTAAAGAGCTCCAAGAGGAGCAGAAAGCAACTGTTGGTGTGATGCGTTTTGCTCGAACGCAGAGAGGGAACTATTACTCTTACCATGGAGGTCTTCCTCCATGCTCTTACCAAGCTCATGGATACAATAACATGAACCTCATGAATAAACGCTTTCAAGCTGCTGGCTGGAAAATGGTGGTGGTGCTGGAAATGTTTTTTTAGGCGGACAGTACAACATAAAAAACAGACAGCTTCAACAACGCTTCCGAAACCAAACCAGGCCAAACCAACGGAAACAGTTCGGTGTGATGAACACAGCCGCAAACCCGACCAAGAAGTCGACATCGACCTAACCATGGCTGATACTATGACCAGCCCTACCGCAGGTGAGGTAGGTCTTTCAAAGTTGTTTGTAAACAATTTTGGATCTTGGATCTCTCATTAATCAATTTATTGATTATAAACATTTCAAAATGGATACGTTTGAAACTGCAAAGAATTTAGTGCAGACGAATTGCTACATGGCCTCACTTGACCTTAAAGATGCCTACTATTCTGTACCTATTGCGGTAGAATCTAGGAAACTACTTAAGTTTAAATGGAATAATGCATTATACCAATACAAAGCTCTACCAAACGGATTGAGCTCAGGCCCACGCATTTTTACAAAGATTTTGAAGCCGCCCTTTTCAAGGCTGCGGAGCATGGGACACATAATAACTGGATATATCGATGATACATTGATTGTAGCACCCTCTAAAGAGGAAGCTGAACGATCTATTCACCTTACAGCCCAAACCTTTGGAAAAATTGGATTTCATCATCCATCCCACAAAGTCTGTGTTTATACCACGACAAAGCATTGAGTACTTGGAATTTAATATTAATTCGACACAAATGAAAATTTACCTGCCAGACACAAAGAAACAAGAACTTAAAGAGGTGTGCCAGTCCTTGTTGGACACAAACAAGCCCACAATAAGACATGTGTGCAATGGTGATAGGCAAACTCATAGCCTCTTTCCCAGCTGTACAGTATGGCCCATTAAATTACAGGCAGTTGGAAAAAGATAAAACAATGGCTTTGAGTGCTAATTGTGGCCACTTTGACAGACACATGCATTTATCTGTACTTTCCGAAATGGAACTACGTTGGTGGATTGATAATGTGTGCCAATCATTCTCTTGTATTTGTCATGGAAAACCTGATGTTGTACTTGCATCTGATGCATCGGGTAAAGGATGGGGGCAACCAATGGTTCCACCCACATTGGAGGGCGCTGGAATTCCAGTGAAAGTGAAAGAGCAAGGGAAAATCAGATCAATTATCTGGAACTCTTAGCGGCTTTTCTTTGCTCTGAAATCCTTCTGTGGGAACATGCAGAATGTTCATATAAAGTTAAACTTGGACAACACCACAGCCGTAGCTTACATAGCACACATGGGTGGTATTAAATCTGAGGATTGCAATTCCCTGGCAAAGCAGTTGTGGAGCTGGTGTATAGAGAGATCCATTTGGGTTTCAGCAGCTCACCCACCTGGTGTACAAAACACGGTGGCTGACAGAAAATCTCGAGAATTTCAGGAGGAAACAGAGTGGATGCTAAATAAAGAAGCAAATTATGGCAGGATTTTGATAGACCAGAGATTGATCTCTTTGCATCTCGATTAAACTCACAGATCCACGATATGTATCATGGAAACCAGGCCCAGAGGCAGAGGCCATTGACGCTTTGTCCATGAACTGGGAATCATTGACTTTTTATGCTTTCCCTCCATTTTGTATGATTGGACAGAAAATTACTGCAGACATAGCAGAAGGAATTCTAGTAGTTCCAAAGTGGCCAACACAGTCTTGGTTTCCGCAATTGCTTAACATGTTAGTGCAGGAACCATTGAGATTGCCTAAATCAAGCACCCTCTTGACACAACCTGTTTCAGGGCTCTGCCACCCACTTAATGACAAATTGGAACTTATTTGTTGCAGGTTGTCAGGAGATCCATTGAGAGTACAGAATGCTACAGATATCATCCTGTCATCCTGGCGGCATTCAACTAGGAAACAGTACAATGGGTACATTGAACGATGGCTTAACCTTTGCCGTATCAGGAAACGTAATACATTGCAAGCAGATGAAGTTCAGATTGTAACTTTTTTAACGGAGCTTTATGAGCTCGGACTCAGCTATAGTTCACTTATAAATGTTGCACGTAGTGCACTATCTTCCTTTGTTGTGTTGGAGGGGGGTGCAACAGTGGGAACACACCCCTTAATCACACGATTCCTGAAAGGTGTTTATACTCTCAGGCCGCCAGCACCCCAATACAGTTTGGTATGGGATGTAAAAACGGTATTTGACTACTTACGCAAGTTATCTCCAGCCGTCACACTTTCATTGAAAGATTTAACTTTGAAACTTGTTATGCTACTCGCACTTGTCACTGCTCAAAGGACTCAAACTCTACATAAACTACGTTTGGACAGTTTGCAGCTTAAAGCAAGTACAGCAGTTTTCATAATCGGGAATCCTGTGAAGCAAAGTCGCCCAGGCAACACAGGTCTAACTGTCTAGCTTATCCTGCAGATAGGAGACTATGTGTGTACACATACTTAAAACACTACATAACTAGGACTGAAATCTTCAGAAAACAAGGGAGTTCAAAGGAACATCAGCTTTTGATCAGTTACAAACTCCCGCATTCTGCGGTCAGTAAGGACACAATTGCTTGATGGATAAATGTTGTCATGTGTCAGGCTGGAGTGGATACATCGGAATTCAAAGCACACTCAACTCGCACAGCTGCTACGTCAACGGCTAATAAACTTGGACTACCGATCTCAGATATATTAAAGACAGCAGGATGGTCCTCAGAGACCACTTTTCAGAAATATTACAACAAACCTAGCGTTGAGTCCCAAAATTTGGGATGCGCTATAATTGCTGCCTCCAGTGTTAAACAGTGAACTATTTATTTTCAAACCGATGTGTTTAAATAGTGTTGGACAGGGTTCCATCACAGATGCAATGATGAATATTTTCCATATTGCTAAGTACTTCGTGGGGTACTTCACATAGTATACTTGCCATTAATGTTATTTGGTGATGAACAAAATATTGTGACTATGTTATTTGGTGTTGAACAACATATTATTACTATTTCAAGTTTGTATTAAACAACATGTACTTGCTTCTCAACGTTTGATATGAGAAGAAATTTAGTTGAAGTTCCTAATGGAGTTAAACATTTGTTTGACTGTTTGGTTTGACCATTTGGTCAATGTAGTTACACTGTCGTGTCAAGGGAATATTTTAATAAATGTTACAGGAACAGTAATATTATCTTCAAGAAATTGCTTTATTTACTTGCAGTTTCTTCCTATTTTCATAGGCCTTGCTGGACACTTTTGATCTAGATATGAGGTCAGATGTCTTTCAAGTCTCACGGAATCTCTCGCGAGATTTCAAAATAAAATGAAAGGATTAAATGAGAACTTACCTGTTTGAAATTTAATCCTGATTTTATGAGAAAGGGCGAGAGAGAGATTACGTGCCCACCTCTCCCTCCCTTATCTCTCTAATCTCAGGACAAGTTCTCATTTACTAGTATGGGGTACTTCATCAGACCTCATATCTCATTTAAAATATGACTGCGCATGCGCGTAGCCGGACTCTCACGTAATCTCTCTCTCGCCCTTTCTCATAAAATCAGGATTAAATTTCAAACAGGTAAGTTCTCATTTCGTTGCTATCAATTTTAAGAATAGTCAGACAAGTATTCACCAGTCTGAATTTGTAAACAGTTCAAAACAATTCTCGTTGTATTAAATACGAATTTTGTGTTTTCCCAACGAATACATTTTCACTATTTAAAAAACTTAAACTTTCAAACAATGGTTGTTTTATGCATTGTATCTCAGATAGTGGGCAGACAATTATGCCAATAAATTATTACCAGTTAACTTACCTTCTCCGTTGCATGGTACACACATACAGAACACAACCAGCATTCCTAAAATCCAACCCATTCTGCAGTTTTTATTCGAAGCATCAAGACAAAAATCTCTCATCGATAAACTGAAATCATGAGTCGATCTCCTGTCATACAGTAGGCCTACGTGTTGTCAAGTACAGCTTGATACTACCCACAATTTACTGTTTGCTCATCCTTAAAAAGGCGCGCACACAGTTGTTGATTCTGGTATATCCAGTATACGTGACAACCGTCAAGAGCGCGCTCACCAAGACTTCATCAACCAATCGCAACAAAGCAATGAGAGATGCACAGCATCAATTATTGTCATGATAATGTTACAACAATAATTGGAATTGACTGGGATGTTTGATGTCATCATCAACTTCACATTAAGTGAGTAATTAAATTGACATTAAGTCATTTTGTATCGAATTTAATAAGTAATTAAATATTTCCTGAGTACAATTCTTTACTTTACAGCTCTATGAAATTGGCTCATGGATATAGAGGCAACCAGCTCAATGTGACCAGCCTTTGATGGTCCCAATACAAACTGTTGCATGTTGCGCATGTAAGCGCTTTGTATCAGACGTGTACGTACGCTCTTGTGTTATCAAATACATGGTTGAAGCAGTTTCTAAATGTGGCTTTCTATCCTAGCGTGCGCGCATTGGTAGTACAAACATTATTGTTGCTACTTCTGGTTCCTAAGCTGTCTTAACGCTATGTAATTGAACCCAAATTCCAGAAAAGCCAGAAATTGAATAAGATTTTGCGTCTTTACAACACATACGTTAAAGGCAAGTCCCAAGCTGCTTAATTTCTTGCGCAAATTCTTTAAAAAATGGGTGGTCAATGCATATCCAATGGTCTTCTGATGATCGTTGGAGCCAACACGTGCGAATTGAAGTGGCCGTGGTTTATGTTAGAATTACGTCACAGTTACCAACGGGACAAGTAACGTCGTTTCGGTCCATTGCGTACTGAAAATTATACACAAGAGTGCAAGCTGGCCTAGTTCTTAGTAATGATGGACATTATAATTTGTCCTTGTATAATACACATTGTATCCATCTCTTATGTAGTTTTATATAAGTTTTAAAAAAAATACAGGCCTACTCAATACATACGAATGACAATGAACGAGTCATTGTGCATTTGTGTGCGCATAATGTGCTTATTTATTTCACGTACTCGAATTACATACACTGACAATCATTAGGAGTAGCTATAAATTCAATCTCAAAACTTGCTTAGGGTGCACTCCGCTAAAATATGCGCCTAGCTGTTATGCCCTCAATATTTTCTGAAAAATTTAAGATTTGAGGCTCATATATTAAAGACGGACTGTGTAAAAATGGTCCAATAACATGACCTGGGGGTCCTTGACTTCCAAATTTCAGTATTTTGGACACATTAGGCCTTGAAAAAAATGGTTATAATTTGGATGCTTTTCAGCGTGGACGTTTCCATTAGTGTAGATGGTGGTTTCCATTGAGATGAGAATAACTCGATGGGCCTCTGGACTATCCACATTAAATTGAGAATAAAATGTTTTTAATGTCTTTTAGTTTTGAAATTTGAAGATTACTAAGTATCTTTTAATGATTTTTAAAAATATATTTTGTATTTAGCATTGGTTGCTATGGGAGTATATTTAGTGGGATACACCCCTCGGCTTCTTGTCAGGACAGACGTCGTTGGACACAATGAAAAAAAGAGATTACCTTTGGGCCATTTTGTACGATTTTAAACTCTTCACTTGAATGGAAATGGAGCAAATATGTGACAATCACTGCTTTGTGTAAACGGCGCCCTCTTTAGGCCACACACGGAGCCTCCTTAACCATTTTGTAACAGCTATTATGTATAATAATACGTTACTTTTCACTAAATCTAATTTTAACCTCTTTTTGTGCAAAATTTCAAAACAGTTTATAATAAAACACGTGCAAGTTTCCGTGCTCAAATAATTACAAAATATACTAAAATTTGTACTCAACTAAGATAGATTGGGTGTCTGACAAGCACCTAACATTTCTTGTTTACTTAATCCGTGTGTATAAGGCCAATAAATAAGTCTCTAGTTTCTGATCTCCGCGCGCGTCGTCTCAGACCCGCGTGTCGGCATTTTTAGTTCCATAGTTTGCTATGGAACAATGTCAAATAGAGCTTTTTGTTTGTTTGTTTGTTTGTTTGTTTGTTTGTTTGTGTTTTCATTCAAAACAATGTAAACTAAACAGAGGCTGGAAGTGAAAATAGTCTGGTGCTTTTGTTCTATGAGATTTACATTACTATTGTCATCTGGTATACAAGGAATCTGACGAAGATGGCTGCTGTGTGATCAAGGTATACTGCAGCCAAAATTGCTGGATCAATTGGAATTCTGCTGTGCTGTGTTTTAAACGACTTTTTTACACAGTGGTATGAACTTTTGCCAGAGTTGTGCAGCCTCTCTTAGCCACCATACTTTGTATATGGGTATTTGGTCTGACTCCAATGTAACATGTATCATTAAAAAAAATAATAACAAACAAATTAAAAAAATTAAATAAAAAATGCGTCACCGCACCGATTTTGAAGTCAACCTATGACCAGAATCCGGAAACGTTTTTGTTGGCTTAAGTAGAATTAAAGATACTTTAAAATTACGTAAATTTACAATAATTTTTAATAAATATAAACAACTAAATGGTTGTGCATAATACGTTTTCTTCTGTAAAATGGCATGTAGAAATGTGTGGAAATGTAAACGTATTCTTCTGTGTATATTTTGTTGCTTCAATGATTGAATAAAGTCAGTTTATATACACTGGAAATGCTTCCCTGTTGTATCAATAACAACCTCCTTTCATTACATATCGATCATGCCTTTTCCTATATCTTAGGAGTTTTTTTACCTGAAAAAGGAGATTTCCATTAAAGATTTGAAATAGCTCTCATTACTTTAATGGAAATAGAGCAGCTAGGCTTGACTGGTGCCAATCGCTGCTTTACGTAAACAGCGCCCTCTTTAGACCACATACAGAGCATCCATGACCATTTTGTAAAAGCTATTGTGTATAATAATACGAAACCTCTTTTTGTGCAAAATTCGAAAATGGCTAAACATGTGAACATTTCCGTGCTCGAGTAATTGCAAAATATACTAAAATTTGTAAGCAACTAACATAGATACGGTGTCCGACAAATGCAAAACCTAATATTTCTTGTTAATCCGTGCGCTGTTAAAGGTGTTCTTTTACGTTAATGTATGATTAATATGTACTTTTAAAATTACGTAAATTTACAACAATAAATATGAATTTAAAATGAATAAATATAAACCGCAAAATTGTGGTCGTGCATAAAAGTTTTTCTTTTTGAGAATGTGTGGAAATGTAAACAAATTATTCTTCTGTACATGCTGGAGATGATGTAATGTTGTTGCTTTAATGATTCAATAAAGTCAGTTTATATACAAACAGGAATTACTTCCTGTTACATCTTATTCTGTCACCAACCTGATCCTCTCATTCCAAATCATCCATACCTTTCCTATTTTGTGTAAAATCTTGCCGAGTATGAGTAGTTTTTCCCAAAAAAATGTTTCCATCGGCCATTCTGTAAGCTTTTAGTGGGGTGCCATGGTCGAGCAGTTTAGTGCATCGGATTTGTGTCCTGTTGTCTGAGTCGTCAGAGTGTGTGGGTTCGAAGCCTTGACGCGACCATGGTGCTTGTGTCCTTGAGCAAGACACTTTACCATAATTGCTGCATGCGAGGGCCGAATTTAACCTATCCACAGGGGATGTACAAGCCAGTGCATGCTTAGTGCCGGTACCAAGCCCGGATAAATGTGAGGGTTGCGTCAGGAAGAGCATCCGGCGTAAAACTTATGCCAAATCAAATATGCGGACCATGATCCGCTGTGGCGACCCCTAACGGGAGCAGCCGAAAGAGGACAACATTCTGTAAGCTTTTAAATAGATGAAACCTTTCACTTAGTAGATGGAGACAATATGATTGGCTGGTGGCAATCACTGCTTTGTGTAAATGGTGCCCTCTTTAGGCCACACAAGGATCCTCCATGTCCATTTTGTAAAATCTATTGTGTTTAATAATAAGTAACTGTTCACTAAATCTAATTTCAACCACTTTATGTACAAAATTCCAAAATGGTTAATAAAACACGTGCTCAATTAACTATAAAATATTCTAACATTTGTAAGCAACTAACATAGATTCGGTGTCTGACAAGCACCTAACATTTCTTGTTTACTTAATCCGTGTACTGTTAAATATACATTAACTTGAATAATTGAATAAATATAAACATCGAAAATGTGGACGTGCATAACAGTTTATTTGTGCAGAATGTGTGGAAATGTAAACGCTTTCTTCTGTACATACCACTATTATACTTGATTCTCATTCAATCCACAAATTAGTTCAATGCAATCAATGTACACTACATTTACATTGTACTTTCATCAGTGTTTTTGCCTCCCGTGATTTCTTTGTTTTGTGGATGTTTATGTTTTGAAACTCTCTTGCTCAATGTGTCTAATGATTTCTTATTTTTGGAAACTGATTTGGGTTTTGTGCTCTTTGATCGCTGTTCCGATATAGACGTAAAAAGAGTGTATAGATACGGGTTCAGGGAGGAGTTTATGGGTAGGATGAAAACAACAATCCAGGCATACATGTCTGGACCGATTACTACCGCCCCAGTCTGAGAAAGAATCCCCATAATGATCACAGGCATCCAGCATGCAAAATCAGTGCCGACTATGAATGCCATTTTGACCGCCATTCTGATTTCCCGATCACGGTGAGCGGCCACGCGGACCTTATTCGATGTGCGCTTGACTTTGACAAAAATTGCCACATAGCAGACGAACACTACCAGGAAACAGATGAGGTTGACACCAAGAAAGAGGATAATTGAGAAAATCCAGGCTGGCTTCTGACCTTTACCTTCTGGGATCGATACAGTCTGGCTCCCAAATGGATTATCAATAGCGCCCTCGTTGACCTCGAAAGAGGTTGGTTTGGTGATGAGTGGTAGTCCAATGCACACATCGGATAAACCGTAGATATCCGAATCTGACCCACTACCAAAGACCGTTGGTCCAATACTCAAACCAAGTGATATTGACCAAATCACGAGTAGAACTATATTGCTGGATTTCTTGTTTGGTTTCCATGAGCTGAAGGGGTACACGATACTCCAGAAACAATTTACACTTATAAGTGTGACGATAAACACAGACGCCTCGCACGACAAGACCGACAACACGCCAGCTATTTTGCATATCACACTTGACCGCCATTGCTTGGCCTCTGTTGAATACGTCTCACCAAAATGCAGATCTGCTACTGTAATAATGAGCATATAAACACCCATCATGAAGTCAGACACGGCTAGATTTAGAACCATAATTGAGTGCCTTATGTTCGCGTTACGATTTCTATTTCGGGTCCCATGGCACTCCCTTGTTCTTTGGACGAATACCACAACATTGCCGATGAGGGCGCTTATTCCAAGAACCCACATGGATACGCGAAGGAGTGTGTTCCGCATGAGACTACCACAGAGGTTTAGTGGTGGTTGTAACTCAGTCGTCTCACAATGTGATATCGTGAAGTTAGGTAAAGAAACAAACTCACAACAGAGTCTGTAGTCGTCCACGTACCTGAAATTTCAATAGAAAACAAACTCATCATAAATTGATTTCATCATCTTCTTAATCACCACCACCACCACCACCACCTCCTCCACGACCACCACCACCACCATCACCACCATCACCATCACCACCATCATCATCATCATCATCATCATCATCATCATCATCATCATCATCATCATCATCACCATCATCATCATCATCACAAACTGCTATCTTTGTATAATCATCAATAAGTCTACATACTTCCTCTTTGGTACTTACAATTCCTGCAATCTCACTAAGTCAGTCACCGCATCGCTATCCACACGGACAGGGTCATCACTTGGTTCACCTCTGATCAGAACTCTTGAGTAAGATCATGATCAAATGTAGACATTCAAATATAAAGCAATAAAGAAATGTAACTAAATACCGCAAATAATTCTTCTAGTTTTCATTGTTATTTTTGAATTTAATGCAACAATTCCTAAAGCAGCCAGCTCTTAAAACCCATGATTTAAATGAATTTAATTGATTACTATTTATAAAAATAATTTCTTACAGGGTTTTCAGATTACGGAGTCCACTAAACGCCTTCCTTTTTAGACTTTGTAGAGGAATGTCTGTTGCAATCCTTAAACATGAAATGAAAAGAAGAAAAAATAATCGAATGTCTATAAACTAGAGACAGTAGAGCTCTGCAGCCACCAAGGATTCTTGAAACTTGACGAAAACATTTAGGTTATAAGTAAATATGTCATTAGTGCGCCCCCTATCGGTTTTACTTATTAACTCACTGATCCACGATAGATATGGCCCTAAAAATACACCTTCCTGTAATTGGATCTTCACCAAAATCTAATCGATTTATTATTATGCATAAAGATTTAAATGGAGTTCGTACTTTAACAGCAATGATTATAGTCATCAATAAGACAACCTCTTTACCAAAAGTAAATCCATAAAAGGAGGTTCGCTCACATAGTTTCCAAATTATTGAGTTCGGAGAAAGAGTTCGCTTCAAGATCCGTTATTTGGTTCCTGGAGATGTCCCTTCAATACAAAAATCAAAGTATATGAAGATAAGTAGGATGTGAAGCTTTGTATATGGTGTAAGATCAGTAAGAGGAAGGTTTGTATATGGTGTAAGATCAGTAAGAGGAAGGTTTGTATATGGTGTAAGATCAGTAAGAGGAAGGTTTGTATATGGTGTAAGATCAGTAAGAGGAAGGTTTGTATATGCTGTAAGATCAGTAAGAGGAAGCTTTGTATATGGTGTAAGATCAGTAAGAGGAAGGTTTGTATATGGTGTAAGATCAGTAAGAGGAAGGTTTGTATATGGTGTAAGATCAGCAAGAGGAAGGTTTGTATATGGTGTAAGATTAGTAAGAGGAAGCTTTGTATATGCTGTAAGATCAATAAGAGGAAGGTTTGTATATGGTGTAAGATCAGTAAGAGGAAGCTTTGTACATGGTGTAAGATCAGTAAGAGGAAGGTTTGTATATGGTGTAAGATCACTAAGAGGAAGGTTTGTATATGGTGTAAGATCAGTAAGAGGAAGGTTTGTGTATGGTGTTAGATCAGTAAGAGGAAGCTTTGTATGTGGTGTAAGATCAGTACGAGGAAGGTTTGTATATGGTGTAAGATCAGTAAGAGGAAGGTTTGTATATGGTGTAAGATCAGTATGAGGAACGTTTGTATATGGTGTAAGATCAGCAAGAGGAAAGTTTGTATATGGTGTAAGATCAGTAAGAGGAAGCTTTGTATATGGTGTAAGATCAGTAAGAGGAAGCTTTGTATATGGTGTAAGATAAGTAAGAGGAAGGTTTGTATATGGTGTAAGATCAGTAAGAGGGAAGTTTGTATATGGTGTAAGATCAGTAAGAGGAAGGTTTGTATATGGTGTAAGATCAGTAAGAGGAAGGTTTGTATATGGTGTAAGATAAGTAAGAGGAAGGTTTGTATATGATGTAAGATCAGTATGTGGAACGTTTGTATATGGTGTAAGATCAGCAAGAGGAAAGTTTGTATATAGTGTAAGATCAGTAAGAGGAAGGTTTGTATATGGTGTAAGATCAGTAAGAGGAAGGTTTGCATATGGTGTAAGATCAGTAAGAGGAAGGTTTGTATATGGTGTAAGATCAGTAAGAGGAAGGTTTGTATATGGTGTAAGATCAGTAAGAGGAAGGTTTGTATATGGCGTAAGATCAGTAAGAGGAAGGTTTGTATATGGTGTAAGATCAGTAAGAGGAAGGTTTGTATATGGTGTAAGATCAGTAAGAGGAAGGTTTGTATATGGTGTAAGATCAGTAAGAGGAAGGTTTGTATATGGTGTAAGATCAGTAAGAGGAAGCTTTGTATATGGTGTAAGATCAGTAAGAGGAAGGTTTGTATATGGTGTAAGATCAGTAAGAGGAAGGTTTGTATATGGTGTAAAATCAATAAGAGGAAGGTTTGTATATGGTGTAAGATCAGTAAGAGGAAGCTTTGTACATCGTGTAAGATCAGTAAGAGGAAGGTTTGTATATGGTGTAAGATCACTAAGAGGAAGGTTTGTATATGGTGTAAGATCAGTAAGAGGAAGGTTTGTGTATGGTGTAAGATCAGTAAGAGGAAGGTTTGTATGTGGTGTAAGATCAGTAAGAGGAAGGTTTGTATATGGTGTAAGATCAGTAAGAGGACGGTTTGTATATGGTGTAAGATCAGTAAGAGGAAGGTTTGTGTATGGTGTATGATCAGTAAGAGGAAGGTTTGTATATGGTGTAAGATCAGTAAGAGGAAGGTTTGTATATGGTGTAAGATCAGTAAGAGGAAGGTTTGTGTATGGTGTAAGATCAGTAAGAGGAAGGTTTGTATATGGTGTAAGATCAGTAAGAGGAAGGTTTGTATATGGTATAAGATCACTAAGAGGAGGGTTTGCAGTACCATCACGTAATATCTTTATGTAGTTGTAATAATTTTTGTTGGTTTTGAGAAGAACCGATAGTTTGAAAACCCAACATTTCGATCAGTGTAATACTCTGATCGTCTTCGAAATGAATAAGTACATTAAGATAGTGTTCACTTTTTACATTTTGAAATGCAACAAAATAGTATTCTTTGGGTGCATAATTTTGAATGTAACATTTATAACTGGCTCTTATTGTAATCATGACCATAACGTTATATTATAATGTAATCCGGGTCCTTTTGTGTTTGTTTTACTTACAAAAATGTTAGGTTGCTAAGACCGACGAAGGTCCCAGGACGTAGTTGATTGATTTCATTACCAGCTAACGACCTATGTTAAACAAGCAGGGAAAGTAAGCAAAAATAGATGCATAGATATCTGAAACTGTATGTATTATTATCAAATTAAAAATATACAGTACCTGTAGTGATAACAATGTATACATCGCTTTATAAAGCGGTTATCAACTGCCGCCATGCAGTATATTTAAGATTCTTGTAAAGTGAAAAACATTGGCAGATCTAGGGATCAATGGGGGACAGTGCCCGCTTTATGTTATCATATCACTCATAAAATTTACTTCAGGTTTAAATCATTTGTAAAATGATATAATTAACTGTACTAACATAATATCACCTCTGACATAATGTAATGGGGCTTTAATTCAATAATTCTCGTTAGAAACGGTTTTATAAACTTACAGTGCATTAAGTAACAGGAATTCTTTGAATAGACCAGCATTGAGGACACTGATATTTGCTCCTGATCCTGAAAGTGTACTAAGCATTGACAACAATATCATTATGATGGAGACTCATACGCTTGAATTTATATTAAAATTGATTCACCATTGAGGCTTTAACGGATGACAATTTCAATATTTATGTGAAATTAGTATCTATAAAAGCAATATTGTGTTCAATGCTTAAGATTACAGGCATACATACATACAGGCTGAGAAATGACATTTATCTAGCGAATAAATTTGAATACATTTTGAAAAACAGTATTGCTGTTTAAGTTTAAGATGTCGCTGGCTACAAATGTTTAAATGTTAGTTTTCTTGAAGGGGTAAGAAAAAACGTTACTTTTGAAAAGTTTGACCAACAATAAATGATTTATAAGTCATTATTTGGGTTTTCGAGAGGAGTATGTGAACTGAAAAATCGAATCGGCTTAAAATAGCATACATGACGTAAGTTTAATAACTTTATCTTTATTACACCAAAATGTTCAAATAGACGTCAATGTTTAAATTATAAATATTAAGTTGTATCTTACAGCTTCTTCGTGATCTTCACGATGTTTTTAACAGTTGTCTCGTTCCAACCTTTGTCACAAATCACATTTAGATCGCTGTTATCATCGTAGTCGCAACTACATTCATTAGGGCACCGCCGATCTATATTAGGAAAGAGAAAACTATATCCTAACATCGCTGCTGCCATCTTTGTCAGATTCCCTGACTCAAGGCATTTATCATAACACTAATTCTGAGCACGTTTAAGGTGCCAGCCTATATTAGACCACCCTCAGCTTGTTTTCATGCACTTGTATGGAAGAAAACAAAAAAAAGCCTATCTTAGTGATGATAAAGAACCTTCTCAAACATCCAAACAATTTATTTCACACTGTTGAGACTTTGTCAGGCATAAAATTTTTAATTTTGGGAAAGCAGGGCACCTTACAGGGCAACTTATTAAACCTTGAATAAGTCTCACGCAGTTTGGACAAAATTTTCATAATCACGTGCTTTAACTTGTTGCCCGAGATGAGCTTATCGCAACCTCGTTCCCAGGGCTTTTGAGCTACATTCCTCGATCCCACTGCTCTCTTCCCTGTAACTTCGGGACGATTTCAATATCCACAAACACTTGGCCATTTAAATACTACGTTGATGAGTCTGATACACGGCTATTAAGAAGAGTGTGTGCTGCAGTAGGGAGGCTGGGAATCTTATATACGCACTACATGTAGATATATAGGCCTATGTCATAATTTGGCATTCTTTCTCAACATAAAAAACATTTGACGTTTTAACCCTATCAAGCCTGCGCTTTTTTTCGTTCATAGACCTGGGTGAGGGGGCTCATTGTGGTCCCCTCCGTATTTTCTGTATTCTTCAGCCGATTTTCATTTTCGTAGACATTTCGGTTTGACACGTTCTATCGAATGAGGCCATGAGGCCATCAAACATTTGGTACTTTTAACAAATTTAAAAAAAAATCTGTTGGACCTGTTCAAAATAACGGATGCCATGGCAACCACGAACACCCATCATCATAGATTTTTACTTCATTTTAACTTGATTGGATATAGCGTTTTGGAGATATTATTAAAAATGCCCCCGGCCTGAGTGCTAGAAAAGCACTCTTATAGAGCGCATAACTCCGCCAAGTAGAGCTTTTTCAGAGAAAAAATCCCAGAAGTCGTTAATCCCTATTTGATTATGCTGTGCACGTAGATAATTGTTTTAATAAAATAAAATAAATCCACAGGATTTGAACCAGGGTCTACGACGTGACAGCAGTAAGTCTAACCCACTGAGCCACCAAGGATTATTGAAACGTTAGAAACGTTAGAAACGTTAGATATGGTCCTAAAAACACGCTTGAAATCAGATCAAAATCTAATCGATTGGTCCGTGTAGCAAACTCTACATATATATACTTAGCAAATTTTATCCAAATCCGGACACAAACACAAAAAATACACACACACAACCTTATGGATCGAGTTTGTGGGGTAGTACCACTATTGTCCCTTTTTTAGAATTACTCTTGTGGGGTACACGGACACAAAGAAACAAAGACCGACTTGTGAGGTACCGCAAATCGGTCATTCAGAAAGTGGCATCCTGTGCACCCACACGCTCAGGGGTCGCCTACACGCTCAGGGGTCGCCCACACGTCGCGGCAGAGGTAATAATTGGCTTAATATTACTATGAATAAACAAATTTAAGATTTCATTTCCTCGAAACAGTACTTAAACTAATTTTGCATATTTGTTTGTTGTAACCAATCAACATTGCGGAAATCCTTTTCGCCACATGCTCTAGTAGTGAAAACGAGGTACACCCAGCCCTCGGGACAAGGTTGAGCTTATGGTGGTAATAAGTGAATGAGCGCCCTCAAGAGGTGAAACATAGACTTACCGCATTCCTTCTCGTCATCTGCTTGAGGGTAGTCTTCATGGCCGTCACAAAACTTAGATAGATACTTACATTCATTGGATTTCTTACAGTGATAAAACGCAGGACAAGAGATATTGTCTATTCAATAAAGAGGATAGAAAGAAAGTGTCAAATTGATCAACCGGCAGAGAGTGCTACAAACACAGAATAAAATGAGATGTAATTGTCACCATAAGGTTTTTCCGTTCCAAACTCACTGTTATCATCATTGTTCAAATCAAGATACAAACATCCATAAAATCCCAAACATGGCAAAACAGTTGTTTTTCACAACGAAGTGTTTCCCGGCACAGGGCGCTACAAACACATAATCATGATACACTAGCATCCTACAAATTACAAATGTGGCAGACGTTTTTGGTAACAAAAAGAGTTTTCCGATTGGACAGGGCCAATTATTGATGTTCATTATTTGAAAATTGGGTTCCAATCCGGTAAAAAAAAGTATAATCGAACTGAGATAATATGATTTACAACAACCCATGTGTGATCCGGAAATAAAATATATAATTATACATTTATTCGACGAGCATGGGACTTTAATCCCCCAATCATATATGACCAACTTGCGCGCATTTGCTCTTTGGCTTCCGCAACGCAGCCTAGTACAACACGGGAAATGTGCCACTAAATGAAGCAACATTAACAAACTTTTCTTTGTATTTGAAACGTAGTTGACTGTTTCTAACCCCCTCGCCCGGCATTTTAAAGTGTAACATTTTCCCCTCAGAATGATTATCTTTTCAAACTTAATTACACTTGGGAAAATAGGCTTTTTTGTTTTTAAAAAGGGGAGTAAATGCTCAAAATCTGCATTTCCTATGGAGGTCAGCACGAATTTGACTGTTTTTCCCGATGGTTTGCTCAATAAATGGAATGTCAAAGCAGATTGCGTAACGTTACAGATTTACCTCGCATGGCAGAAGAATCCGTAGAAAATTCTCTTTCCATTCATGTAAGAAGGATTTTGATTAGCCAAGAGGAAAGAGGGGCTTTTTCATGTCCAATCATTGAATGTCTCTCTTCTTCGAGTAGTGACCTTGATAATTAAATTTTATGCAAGGATCTCTATAGTCTGGTTTCACATGCACTCACATATGCACGTAAAGTGTGATAGTTGCAGTGGGTACTAGATTGTGCTACAAGAAACGTAGGAGACTCGTTTCTCTGAAGTCCACAATCATTAGATTTTGACAACGATTTCGCACACATCAACAAAGGAAAAATAATTGTAGAACATATATATAGGTAGGTTTTCTTAAGTCCATATTAAAATCCCCTCTTTTAAAGAAAATTGAGCCAACTTCGATTAAAAAAAACAAGTTTGAAGTACTTGCTGATCGGATCACACCATTACTTTTTGGGCCATCTTTACTTTGATTTTGTGGAAGAATGTGAATAACTAAAGTTGCTGAAGTTGAAAATTTTAAAACTCTGAAATCTTGAGTTGTATTTTATATTGATGTGCATGTACATGTACTTATTACTTATATCGTCCGTACCAATACTTTCTCATATCCACCGCCATCCCCATTATATGAAATGGTCTCTATTGTTTTCAATAAACATCAGTGCTATGTGCACTCATTAGTATAGGGTCATGTGCGTCCTTCTGGCCGTTCCACAGAGCGTCTTATCTTTTCTGCGCGAAATCCGGTCAAAGTTTTTCATATAATTATTGGGACGGGTGTCTTACCACAAAGCTGTTCGTCTATTCCGTTTCCTTGACAATCTTTAAACCCATCACATCTGGCGCTGTCTTGTAAGCATAAACCATCACCGCAGTCCAGACCGTTGAAACAATGATCTGTATCTGTATACAAAATGGAGGTTGTTACCCTAGCCCAGGTTAGACTTTCACCTTCAGTGTATACAGAGTCCACATTTGGGCTAATTGTTACTCTATCAGGCATGGGGACAACTAATCTCCAGAATGCTTCGACCGGCAGACGTTACTTATCGAATACCAAGGGTCGATCACAAATCACGAAAAGATCCAAACAAAGAAGAGTTCTATAAAGAAAGCTAAATTGTCAGAATTTTTCCTATCTATTATTTGAAAACCCCTCAGCCTAAATCACCTTTGTCCAATTGATTTTCCGCGTTAGTGAATACATAACATGAAAGGCAGATTTGTGCATATAATAAAACATCAAATTAACATTTATGTTGGGGTTTATTGTCACTGTTAATGAGTCATTAAATCTAAAACATAATCTTAGTAATCTGGCCTACTGGAAATCCATCTTTCCCAATACAAGATGTTATGCTTGATTCCTTATTTAACGTATTTTAGTACATTTTTATTCAAATAAGATATAACTTTACCCTTGTAATCAACGTGTGTCAGTCTGAGATGAAAACCACTATACTGTTCAGTCGAATCACCAATAAATGAAACACCAACCTCGTAAGCCTCCAATAATATTGATCGCACTTTTGTCGCTCCGTCCAACACAAACGACTTATTTTCCCGGCCGTACGAACTGATGCGTACTAAGTCGCGCTCTTTCTCCGTTACGAAAGAAACCACTTCGATGGATATATAACAAATGAATCTGCAAAAAAGGTAGACTCGCCACCAGCATCCAACGTTTGGTGGATAGTTTGATGGGTAGAGGGGAGAACTCAGATCGAACGTATCGTTTTTTTCCAAATAGATTGTATCTTCGCCGCATAATCCTGAAACAAAATGAATTTTATTCAATATTTAAGATCAACCCAGACCACGTAAATAGCGTACGACCTTATCTTTAAAAAGGACAAATATTGCATGAAAAGCGGTCGATAGATATCAACTGAGCAACGTATTTACATGCACATATAAAATGCTTCCATTTTGTTTTTGAGGCAAGTGTCTTTTGCTCAAGGTATCTGGTCAAACAATAATTTGTCAATAGAGGGCGCCCCAGTTTAAAAGATCTGTTAAACACCAGTCACGTTTTCTTGCAGACATCGGGGAATGTGCTTTCAGGAAGTGTAAAATTGGTTACCTCCTAAAAATGTAGCCCTACTTTTAGTGTGTTATCATTTTTGTTCCCAAACCCCTTTGGCGGCGCGCCTGTTGAACCAGTTTTATTTTGTTTAGATATTGATAAACAAACCTGAAGGAAAGCAGAAAGGTAGGCTTCTTCCAAACGTGTTATTTTGGACGCAGATCAGATTAGATGTGTTACACGCTACTTCATCCTCTCCGCAGCTAACTGCAACAATTTAATTTAAAGCAAAATTATAATCTTGATTAGAAACAGTTAAATGGACAAAACTTACTTCGTGCAAAATGTTCAGCTTCTATCAATAAATTGTTATCCCCAGTGCTTCCTAATTTCTATCCCTAGGATTTTCAAGTTGCAACCAACAGTGTTGAATATTAATTAACAGATTCAAGTTGTCACATGCACGACCAAAATCACCTTCTTTTCGGTTCAAAATAAACTAGCCTACCAACTTCTTAGGTCAGACCTCTGACGGTGGAAAACAGGGCGGGCTTCAGACAACTATTATTCATAGAAACATATTGTGGCGAAAATCACTTTTCTCCAGAAGCAAATCTTACAGAACAAGAGTTAAACTTAAGCTATACTGTGTTGATTTCTTAATCTAAATTTATTAGAGCCTCAGTAGCCTTACACCGGTACTTAAACATGTAAAGTCTTTGGAATAACATTATTTGATGTAATAATCTTTTGTTAAGAATTACTCTAGAATCGCACTCACCTATGTTCTCAGTGAGCATTTAACGTATTCCTTGTTTATTTAGATAAAGGTTAACAAACAGGATTGAGGAGCTATAATTTCTAAAGAACACTTCCAGATTTAATGTTAATGAGAGAATGCAAGTCAACGTTAATGATTTATGTAACGTTAAGTTTTGCCATTGTAAACTGAGTACTTGTGTAGTGACAGCAGTGTTCACACACACATCAAGTTCGTATCTGTGAGAATGTATTACATTTTGTACATGCACTTTGACCTTGCAGTAGAGAAACTTCACGTAAACTTTATCAATGAGTTAATTAATGTTAATTTTAGACAGTGGATTGAATATGCATGATCAAGCTGTGAAGCGCCAATCACTTTTGGTCGCACGCACATCTTGTTTACTAGCTTAACCAATTACTTTTGGTCGCACGCGCATTGTTACTAGTTTGACCAATCACTTTTGGTCGCAAGCCCATGCGTACATTGTAAATTGCGAGCTGCAGAAATCTATAAAAGGCGCGCATCGCAGCAGCGCAGCTATCTCATTGCATGTGCCGCGCCCATGAGTTCGTGACTTGAAACTGACCCGGAGAAAATAGCAAAGGCGCCGTGCGTTACTGTGTGTATGCGGCCGCCGCTTATAGTACATGTACATGTACGAGTATACTGTGCGTACATGTTATTGCAATTCATCGTCAACCATAGACATGCTACAAGTCCTTGATTGATCGGTCATGCATAATCTGTCACTGTGCGTGATCCTTGAATTACTGATTTAGTAGGGACCCTACATCAAGTTTAGATAGAATCCCCATTAATTAAATGGAAGACATTTAAGAGAACTAATAAATGGAAGACATTTAAGAGAACTAATAAATGGAAGACATTGAAGAGAGTTAATAATTATACCGGTTGAATTGAAAGTAAACCCTTTTGTTTCAGTGTAACCTTTTATGATCAGGTTTAGTCGTCCGTCTACTCATCATCTTGTCACGGCAGTCCTCATTCTTGACTCTGTAAAACTCATCATCATCATCATCATCATCATCATCATCATCATCATCATCATCATCATCATCATCATCATCATCATCATCATCATCATCATCATCATCATCATCATCATCATCATCATCATCATCATCATCATCATCATCATCATCATCATCATCATCATCATCATCATCATCATCATCATCATCATCATCATCATCCTCTCCACCATCATACACCATCTTCACTTACAACCTCAAGCCAGATTGTAGACTCGTACATCACATAATACTTCCGCGTTCTGTTAAATAGCGGGTTGTTGAGACACGCCCGTTTTTGTAGTGATAAGAGCGGCAGGGTTGGACCCGACCGTTACAATATTATTTTGCAGCATCGTATGCAGAATTTATTTGTCTAATGAGGAGTGCACCCTTCCGTCTATGGAACACCGAATCAGGCATAACTACATATGGAAACGTTGCGGACAAAACGGTGGGCGCATTTCATAATCGGGCACTCGTCATAGGAAATTTCCTCGATTTTCGCACAAAAAGTTGAATATCTCCCGTTTGTCTTAATATATTTCAGTGGTTCAAACGGAATTTCTTCTGATATTTATTCATTTGTACACTTTGTAAATTTCAAAAGAATCTGAGGAAAAAACCGGACTTTGACAATTTAAAAACACTCCAGGGGTCCTTTTTATACTGAACAATCTAGCATAATTGTTGCATAGTTTTTTCACAAAATTGTAACAGCGCCATCATCAATTTCAGTGGTTCAAGCGGTATAAGTTACATGAAAGAATAGCCAATCAAACTATACTAAATTGCTGCTGATTGGTCACAATTTAGAACCGGACTTTTTTCATCCAATAACAATAGCTTTGATCATTGTGATTATATAACTTCAGAGCAGCTTCAGCTTGTCGCGTACGACGCACGGAGGGATGAAAACCCAAGTTTACAAGGTAAATTCAATCATTTCTTTCACGAGTTTTGTCCACTGTGGTATATCATTTCAAAAAGGGATTTATATAGAACATTTGGCTATAAATATTGTTACTGTTGGAGTTGAAATGGCTGTAAACGAGCAAAACAAAAACAACATCTTTCCATGAAGTTATTTTTGTTTCAGCGTTGTGTGTGTAGGCGTTGGTACCATTTTGCACGTGGGTAGGAACACGCGTGGAGGCCAGGTCGGCATACACACTAACGTAAGTCTGAGCCAGGCATAGTTTAACTGCTTCCTTTTTCATGTATATGTTAATTCTATAAATTAGTTCAGCTTGCTTGGATTGTTTTATATTTAAGGTAAATAAATCAGTGTGATTAATTTGAGCTTGGCTTTAATCAACTTGTTTGCTGGTCTTTTCTTTGTAATAATTTAATAAAATAATATTTTTAATTTTTTTTTAATTTCACAGCTCCGGCAATTGTAAATAACAACGAAGGAGCGATTCGCAAGAGCTATAGACAAAAAACAACTTGGTCAACTAACACCCTTTTTGACTTTCGCATATGCATACTGGACAGAAGAGTAACATCACAGAAGACTGGGGTACTTGTTCATTATAGCGGTTGGGCACACTCCTTTGATGAATGGAGAGAAAGCTGTGACATTATTGAAAGGCCATCAGTTACACCAGATGCCATAACTCTCTTCCAAACAACCTTAAAGACCTCTATTCAGAAAAAATTATCTGTGTCCAGAAAGTATGACAGCAGGGTGACTATACGGATACCTATTCAACGAGACACATTCAAAGCCAGTGTACATCATGGTGAGAAAGATAAATGCTCAAGATCAAAGAGTCGGAATAACTGGAGTAAATTCAACAAGTTGACCTGTTGTCATTTAAAGTGTTGACATTTTTGTTTACTAAATTTAAAGAAAATGAATTGAATTGAATTTTTTAAATATCGTTGAGATGTTGTAGTTTGTATTACACTTTAAAGTACACCTTGGGTAATATTTTTCCCAGTGCAATAATCCTCCAAGTTAAAATTATCATTAAAATTATCATACAAATTATAATACAAATGATACTGCCCTTGATTGTGAACCTTATACCACCTGTCTCAGCAGAACCCTTTAATTTAAAATAACTTTTACAAACCTACAAAATCAAATGTGTGACCACTAGCTGAATAGCAAGCACTGAAATGTCAAGTTTATATGTTTGCCAGTACTGATCAAAATCCAAATTAGTACAATTCATGACTTCTATAATGATGTACTATTGTTATTACTTCATAGTATTAAAGTTAAAGTTATAATTGTGGATAACTTGTTTCAGTTTAAAACAATTATGAATTCAGCCGGTATATGATGAAATAAAGTAAATGACATGAATTGAACTACGACTTAGTGCTTAATATGTATGTCTGAATTAAGTAGAACTCAACAATCTACTTTCCACATTTAATGTGCAGAATTTTGCGCATGCAAACTCTTGTTGGGCTCAGTGCCCCCCACGTTGTGAATGGTATGGTCCGCGTACGCGCTGACCTAGTTTCACGGCCCTCCTTTTGCGATGTTCACACGAACTGATTCAGTGGCCAAAAACAGCCAAAACGTTTCCATATGTAGAGTAATTGATACAAAGATCTGCTATCATGTACTAAACATAGGTTTCACTGAGTAAATATAAGGAATGGCTCAACATTAGCATTTAAAGACATTGTTACTTTGAGTGACAAACTATTGATTTGTTGCCTTATACACCGACGTAGTGTTTTTGAGTGTCTGTGGATTGTACTCTGGCGGGTTTTGAACCCACGACTTCCTGGTCTATACTAGTGCAGACGTCTTAACCTTTCGACCACTAAACCTTGTCTGATGACAATTGGCCGGCATGTTCAGCGGGTACCGCGATTAGCATTAATTGATGGAATTCTTGCTTTGAGTGATAAACAATGATTTGGTTTATTTATGTATTGACAAAACTGCTTGTAAGAGTACTCTTCCTTACTTTGAATCAAAACGTACATTAAAACTAACCTGTGAACGTTTCAGCTTATTGTGTCGCGAATGGATAAACAGAGAAAATGCAACAATTCTTTATTCATTATCTTTCCTATCAAGATATTGACAATGATTTCGCGCTTCTTAAAAATAACTGCCTCTGAGACAAAATTATTTCTTGAGAAGATTGATAACATCATCAGTTTTATATTAAAATTAAAATTTTAATTTATGTCATTTAATGAAATACCAATGTTTTATCTTTAAATATTTGTTGTATTGTTGTAGTAAACAAATCCACAAACAAATTTACCTTCCCGCATCTGTTTAACCTCAAGATTGAATCTGTTTTCCTCAGAATAAGAATTTGATCTGAAAATCATAAACAGTTCGTTTTGTGTCGAGGCGGTTGTCAGTGGATACTGAACTCTGAAAAACAATCATAAAAATATATATATTTTTAAATATTGCAAACATGTAAATTGTTCGCATTTTGCAAGTTGAGGAAAAACAACAGCGAAACTCACCTATTAAGCCTCAAATATGAATTTTGAAACATGCGTCCGTTTCCAATGTCCAGATAATCGTAATCGTAATAGTTGTATCGATCTAGATGAAACTCAATGAAAATAATAACCACGTGGTATCCCACTTCTGCCACCACCAGCCACTGACACTGAGTGTTTGCAGGATACGATAGCGGCCATTGTGGTGTTGAAATCATTGTTGTATCATCACCGTTGATTACGGCCAGACCATTTCTACACAATCCTTGAAATAAAAAGTATACAAATATCAATACAGACCATTATCATGCCGCGGTCATCTTTGTAAGATTCCCTGCATACGCAAGTTTAACGCTAATTATCAAAATATAAAAGGGAACAGAGTATTTCCCCTTCCAGCCTCGGCTTGGTTATATGAATTTGTATTGAAGAAAAAGGAGGGCTGTGATGTGTTAAAGATCTACTAGGTCACCTTCTTCTACGTCGAAGGGTGTCGAGTCCTAGGGCACGATGTTGCGAGATATAAGACTCCAAATTGCCCTGTCTTTCATGCAGGGTAATAGCTCATTTGTTGTACTTAAGCCCGTGTCCCTGCGCAGCTTGTCCGTGTAGGTAAGATGTCCACTACCTCCTTGAGCTTGACCATGCTTGGGCTCCCATAGTGCAAGCTTGCTGACGGACAGCTCAGGGTGACGATAACAGTGCCCGGCGAACTCGAGTCTTCTTGTACAGATCTATTCTGCATAGAGATCTAAATTGGACATGCACTCCTCCCACCTGACACCAAATACCTCACGTAGAATTCTGGTGTAGCAGTCGTCTAGTTGTTTTTCAAGCGCTGATGTTAATGTCTAGGCTTCACATCCATGGAGTAGTACTGATTCAACAGTAGCCATGATGAGCTGTAGTTTCAGGCTTCCACTCAACAACATAACCTTCTTCATACTGTGAAGTGCTTTCCAGACCAGAGCTTTTATCACCTTGATGTCTCTGCCTGTGTTGTCAATCCATGACCCAAGATATTTGAAGTCACGCTGCCTGTCTAGTATGTCCTCGCTGTTTACTTTGAGGCCTGTGCCCTCATTCTGTTGTATGCTATATACTTGGTTTTCCTGGCGTTCAGCCGTATGCCTACCTTTTGACATTCGTTCTCTACATTGCAAAGAAACTCTTGTGCTTGACAGATCTGTTCAGAGAGTAGAGCAATGTCCATCTGAGAAGTCAAGGTCAGTAAGCAATGCAGGGCCAATTCTCCTATTTAAATCTGTCTGGGGTTGATTCTAAATCCCAGCTCCTTGCCATTGACAGTCTCATTGCATAGTCCAGTACAATAAAGAAGAGGTATGGTGCCAGTGTACCGCCCTGGAGTACACCTACGGATATAGAAAACTCCTCTGTTTCGCCATCCGGAGACACCACCTTGGTCCTGGTGTTGGTATGTTGCTTTATGGATTGAACAAGGTCGATGTATACCATAGGAAGCTACGATTTTCATCATTTCCCCCCGTGTATAGAGTCAAATGCTTTTTTAAAGTCTATAAATGTTATAGTAATCACCAGACACCTTCTGACATCCTCATCGTCCATCAACAGCCAGGGTTCAATGGACCACGAGTTGAACTGCCGAATAGGTAAAGCCTCTACAGCCTTTAAACTGCTGAACAAAATCTGGACAAGCAAAGAAGTTCACCCTTAAGAGTAAGACCAAACTTCGCTTTTACAATTCTAATGTTATGTCGACGCTGCTGTATGGCTGCGAAACTTGGCACCTAAAATCAAGCCAAGAGAGGAAACTTGGTGCCTACTGTCAAAGTATTTCCAAATAGATCTATAGGTATCTGCTATTAGCGAATCCATAGCGCATCGACTTTCTTTTAACCAATCGATCGCAACTTAAATATCTTTACGTGTACACAAAGGAATGTGTTACAAGTCTTGTTACGTCTGTTCATTTGTCGTGTCCATCTTTGTCGTGTCCATCAATGGTGGTATATAGTAACACTAAGTTAAACTCTTAATTCACGGGTCAATAAATTAATTTGGTCATAGTATAATAGGGTCACTTGTTATGGTAAATAGTCACTTTAGTAAACGTTTGTAAATTTTGGGTGTTTGTAAGATCCAGGTGAAAGCCTATGGAAGAGATTTTGAGGGAAGTAAGATAGTGAGAGAGAGTGAGAACTCATATGATAATGATCGAGTAAAGACATGACTAGTCAGGGAGTGGAGAAGTTGAGAAGAGATAGGTCGATCACGTAACCACCAGGCGAGTGGGTGCAGCCACCGTAGGTTTTAAGAGACGCCTAACCCGCAATTCAAGCCCATGGCAGAGGCCAATAGTACTATAAGCCCACTCCACTGACCAGATTCCAACATCGCTATAATTATACCGTAAGTTTAAAACCAGTATGTTTTGATTGATCATTTAAATAGCTTGAATGAAATAATTGCGCTAATTGAGTTGCTTGAGAAAAAGTTCCCTTATCACAATTTTTCATAATATTTAAGATGATGATTGTACAAAGTCAGTACAAATCTAAGACTTTGAAATGATGTTTAGTTGATGTTCTTTGTAAATACGAAGTGTTATTGGAAAGATAATTGGACGATTTCTTGGTTAATTATCATATTGTAGATGACCGTTTACCCCGGTGACGAAGCTGGTAGCTTGTCAGATGACATTCCATGAGACCGAATCTCCACTTGGTTTGGATGACGGCAGGGACTATAGCAATCTGGTGTGAAGTGAAGGGCAGACGACCCCCATAGAGACACCTGGGGACGCTTGAAGCCAGAGTTACCGGTGGTATACAATAATTATTGACCGATATAGAGAGCATCTCGTATTTTAGGGTACTAGTATGATTTAAGGAACCGTAGGATTTTGTTTGTGTAAATGCCATTGGGAGGAA
This sequence comes from Zoroaster sp. YZ-2022, assembly GCA_029582265.1. Lineage (NCBI taxonomy): Eukaryota > Metazoa > Echinodermata > Asteroidea > Forcipulatida > Zoroasteridae > Zoroaster > Zoroaster sp. YZ-2022. The sequence continues at coordinate 59,624,837 of CM055817.1, forward strand.
TTTACTTATATATCTGTAGACTAATACGTTTCACATAAATACTCCGCTTATGATTTGATTTGTTCTAGTGAAATATTACTTTATTACCTGGCCGATATTTTACAGACTTGTAAGACACACCCATGGCGAATTCAGTGTTTCTTGTAAATAATTGTAAATAGTAATGTTAAATTAAAGTTTAATATAATTGTTCCAAGTTAAAGAATTGTTTCCATCGTGTCTTATTTATTTTGTCACCCATAAGGAGATACGCATTGTCACGAAGTATTTTAAAACTAGTGTGACACCTTCGACATAAGATGCCTTCGAAAGATCCTGAGCATAAAGTGGAGTGACCATTACTAACAAGGAAGTCAGAGAGCGGTCGAAGCAAACTCCAGTATCCAGTGAGATCTGCAAGCGGCGCATGAACTGGCTGGGCCATGTTGCACGGCCACGCCCCCCTCCTCAAGACTCGCCAACCAGGTGTTGTCGTGGAACCCGCAGGGAAGAAGGAGGAGAGGCCGACCCAAAACGAACTGGCACCAGACCATCCAGCTAGACCTTCACATAGTCAACAGGAGCTAGTGGAGCGACATCAAGACGCGGACTGCCGATCGAACCAAATGGAGAGAGTTGACTGCTTCATGCGTCGGACGACGCGGGAGCTCCTAAGTCTGAGTATTGTTATGACTGCAGGGAGTTTGTTCTTCTTTACTCCCTAGATGACCCTCCTTAGGGCTAATATCTGGGCTAAAGTCGACCTCTTCTCTCTGGAGTCATTTTGGTTCTCATGCAGGTGTGGGTCGATAGCAGGTCTGATTCTATTCAGGATCATTCTGTTGTAAAGTGTGGCAACGACTGATATCAAACTTATTCTCCTATAGTTATCTGTTTGGCTTAGATTTGATTTGGTATTGGAGTTATGTTCAGTAAGGACCACTTCTCTGGTATTTGCCTGTTCATAATTATGGGATTGATTGCACATGTATAGAACATCGCTGTCCAAATCACAAAGCTTAACAACTTCAGAAGTTATTTCATCAGGTCCACAAATTTTGCCTAGATTGAGAGATTCATTGGCTTTCGCAAACTCTGACATGCTGAAGGGCCCTTCTTCAATATGGACATAGGTCACCAATTTGTTTTGATCAGCAACATACATCATTTGTAGCATATTATTCACCATGAAAATTCGGTAATTAAAATAAATGATATACAGTTAAAAAACAAAAATTATAAAATACTAAGCGCAATGTTTTTTTCCGTGAATGACTACGTTTTTGGTTATTAAAGTACGGTTATGAACAAAACAAAATTAGAAGTAAACATGAAAACAATAATAAAAACTTAATTAACAAATTATAAAAAGGGAAATTTATCAATTATATTCCGCTCTAAGTTGCCTTTTGATTTAAAGTGCTGTGACGCTATTCGTCCTACAATAATTAACTTTTTTGTTATAATGTGTTGCAAAAACAATTGCTGCAAAAATGTAAATGAAAATCATTAACCGTCAACAAAATAATGTATATAATGATATATATATATATATATATATATAATAGCTGAATATTTACCGCAATCAAATTCATCAGAAATATCATTGCAGTCATTTCTGCCATCACACACGGAAGATTTCAAGATGCAGCCTGTTCCGGAACGACAAGAATATTCACTTTCTGTACAATCTCCTGATATTGAGAAGAGAAAAATATTTAATAGAGGGCTATGTTGCTTCTTTAATACAATGTCACTTCAACAATGAATTAAATGTTAGCATAGATTTCCTTATTAAAATGATTGGGCAATGTACAATATGTATCCACTCCGTCAGCCTCTAAAGTAAATATAAACACATCCCCTGTTAGAATGTTTGCTTTCGATCAGGCAGTCATTGAAACATACACGTTCATTATTCCGCTTGTGTTTTTATCATTTCTTCTATGTTGGAGGTTTTTTTATTTAACATTTAATAAAAAGAAAATAAGTTTATATAGATATGTATTTTTTGTATGTTGATATTTAATATTTTAATTCCAATTTGTATATTTTATTAATTGTATTTATCACTGTGTAATTCAGCGTTTTTGGCTGCGATAATTGAAGCAATAAACCAATAAATATTTTAAAAAAAATAATAAAACATAAAAATACATCGGCTCTCTATCCTCTATCAACGCCCACTTTGTAAGTGCTGGCTCTAACGATCATCAGAATCCTATTGGAAATACAATTAACCACTCTTTTGAATCTTTTCTTTAAGGATTTAGAATGCTTAGGCTTGACAATTCCATTTATCTGTACTGTACATGTAAATACTCCAAAAGGAATTTAGGTTAACGAGTTCCACACAACAGTACGCCATATTTGGACCGGAAATAGCGAAAAGAATGCGCTGCTGCGCGTACTACCAATGTGTGGGCGTATACGTATCGACTTACGAACAGGGCCCAGTTTCATAGCGCTGCTTACGGTTAGCCCAGGTCGGACTTTCACCTTCGTGTACTACGGTGTATTCAGAGACGGAGTCCTTATTTGGACTACACCTACGGTAAGCAAACTTTCGTGCTAACTATAGCAGAAAAAAATTGCTTAAGCATAAGCGAATTTCACAGGTTAGCATTGTAGAAAATTCAGAGTGGAGCGTGCGCGTTCACCGTGAATTTGTATTGTTGCGTCACTCATTTGCTAGCAATAACGGCTGTCAAGTTAGCATGCCTTTCTGTATGCTTCACGGTTAGCAGCGCTATGAAATGAAAAACGTACAGTAAGCAAATAATCGGCTGCTTAGCGACTCTATGAAATAGCGCCCAGGATGATAGCATCGGAACATTTTAAAGAAATGAATATTCATGAACCCTCACCACAGCCGAATTCATCCTCTTTCTCAGGGCAGTCTCCCCACCCGTTGCAGACGGCTGTTTCATTAAGACATCTTGGTCCAGAGATGCAGGAAAATTCATTTTGTGCACATACTGGTGGTCAGAAAATATCGACAGCCTTTGCCTTATCTTATATTCAACTAAATATTTCTTAAAATCCAATTACAATTTGTATCATTTGGGCTAATGTGGAAATTGAACAAGTAATCGAAACCAAAATGCTAGCATATTCGTCCCTAATTTGCCATAGTAACCAATCCAACTTTTTTCAATTTTAAGTTTTGTCGCCCATTAGTACATTCAGGAAGAGACCTACCACATGCATGTATTCCTTATAGTTTTGGAGATAGAGCATGCATTCAAATGACGAATGCTCTAACTGGCTATTTTTGTACTTTGGCAAAGTGACCAATACCGCATTGGTCACTATGCCAACTTAATTCAGGATTGGTCACTATGGCAAATTAGGGACGAATTATTTGCGCTCATAGTAACTTTTTAATTTTAATTTTTGTTATACTATTGTTTTAATTACTTGTTTGAGCTTTGTGGGGTGTTTGCTGGGGGTGTTGCAATTTTCGTTCCGTTTACATTTATATTTTTGAGACGTATCCAGGAGAACGTTACCCATACTGTTGTTCAGATCTAATTATTGATTGATTGGTGATTTAAATGGTGTCTGGTTTTATTTAGATGATGCTGGCCCTTCTTGAAACAGCTCAAAAAATAACAATAATGACAGCACATTACAAAGAGCTAGCACCTACCAATTACAGTGTACTGACGTATGTCGATCCTGGTAGTGCTAGCCTTAGAGTCAGACTTATAACACCTGTCTTTCCGTATCCATGTTGACGGGCTACTCAACGATATAAATGATGGGAAAGACACGTCGAAGCGGTCAATCTTCTTGATGATGGTCATGGCCTCTAGTGCGCCCTCACCGATGGTAATGTCGCAACTAGGGCGGTCAATGAACTCCAACTGCACCCTGAACCCGGGGTCAGATGTTATGACCCACATGCACGACAGGCCCTTGTCGATTTGCTCAAGTGAATATGGAGCACTGGAGTTTATTCGAATAAACTCATTTCCGCAAAAGCCTGGAAAATAAGCCATAACAACAAATTTAATACCCTAAAGCCAAACAGACGAGAAACTGATGCGACAACATGACGTCACGCAAAAAGACTTATGGGTAGGCCTACACAAAAAGGCTTATACCAGCTACGCGCTAGTGGTACATTTACGACGTGTCTGTAACACGCCTACTCGAACCAATGCAATCAATTGAGTGGTACTCGATCCCAGCGTCTGTCAATATCTTATTTAGATATCCTTATACTAACCGCACAAAAACTCGTCTGAGGTTGAGTAGTCCCCACAGTCATGCTGTCCGTTACATAGCTGGTACCTTGGGATACAGTCTCCTGATGCGCATGCGTAATAGTCTTCACCACACTCACCTAGGGGAAAATGCAATGTGTTTTAGACCGAGAACGAGAGGATACGATTATTAAAACACTCAGTCTGGGTCTTTAAAAGTCTTCCTTGATAAAATAAACCATGTAAAGTATTTAGATGACTGGCTATTACAAATAATTAATGCCCGCCTCCGAGGGATAATTACTCCTGTAGTTTTCCTTACCACACCCTAATTCATCCTCGTGAGCGTCGCATTCTCGTCGGCCGTCACAGATAGACGATGTATTAAGGCATTGAAGACCAGATAGGCATACAAACTGATCGTCATCACACTCTTAAATTATGATCAAGAAAATCAAAAATTCAAATTAAAGCCATTTAGATTCGGAATTATTTTATCGAATAATAGAGAAAAGAAATACATTGCAAATCAATTCTGGAGGTACAACTTGACGTTTCGATCAGTGTGCTCTGATCGTCAGAGCACACTGATCGAAACGTCGAGTTGTACTTCCTGTTCTTTTCAGAACTAATTACTACTCAATTGAGAATTTCACATGGTGTCACCGCAATTAGTCTTACTTATCCTCCTCACCATGCAAAGCTACAAGTTTTACCTAATCTAATAATAATACAACTCGGACGGAGTTTAGGTTTTCACATAATTTTTTTGAGCACCATGGATCTCGAGTTTAGCGAACCATTGCAATATAACTCTGCAATATAAACAACGCAAATGTTTTTTTTATTTATATATACTAACTTTCTTTATTTTCAATGTTTAAGTTATAAAGTTATAATTTCAAAGGCCAATTAACTGTAATGTTGTGATTCAGCTGTAGAGCAGTTATGTGCAATAAATAGTCAATAAAATAAAACATGAATAATATTATTAATAATAATACAAGTTGGACGGAGTTTTACAGGTATTGTTTTGAAATGAACCTACCAGTCTTGTTATAAGCAGTTAATGCAATTCTTAGTCTATCAAATGATCCATACGGCCCATTCGATTCAAGCACTATCCAGACTCCCGAATCAACAGACAACACCTCCATCTCGTACAGCAAATCCTCGTCCAATACTGCAATCGGCTCTCCGTCAGAAGGATCGAATCCATTTCCAACTTTCAAAATATAATAAAAACTGGAAAATTCAAGAATCTCTATTCGGATTCGACTTCCTGGCGGCTCAGTGAATTTCCAAACACAGTCGAAATACTCAGTATTCGGGTGCTTGATTAAAGAGACATTAGTATTCGGAAACGATACTGACGTTCCGGAATAAACAGCAAAGTAAGTTATGCGATTTCCGTTTGCTTGTCGGGTAGATTCCCCCAGAATTGTAAGCGCTTCTCCAAATCGCAGATGATTATTTGAAGTACCGCATATGTCTGGGCAACAAATCAGAGGAAGAAACACAGCTTCATTATTAACAGAACGTTGATATAACACTACTATTGAAAAGGTGATATATTTATCAGGTAATAATGTGGTTAAATAAATGTTTCATAAAGTGTTCTCGAATCATTATTGGTAATTATGGTGCTTGGAAAATGTTGCCACTAACCCAAAAGAAAATGCAGGCAGATGTAGAAGAGAAGTCAGAGGAAGACAGTTTGGAAATATAGAGGGATAGAAGTTTAGTTGAACATCGTTACTTAGATAAACCAGTCTAACAGGATGGTAATTGCATGTACTGTTGGTATTATATGGAACTAATTGTTTGTAAAAGCGACGTCTTAATTTAGACAGATGAATAAAATGTCGTTCATACTTGCCCAGAATGCCACAAGTTACTTTAAGGATGTCATATTTACAGTGTGTAAACATAATTTGTATCATGTAAAACACATTTACGGCGTGTCCTCATTACGCCTACTCCAATCAATGAAATAAATTGAGTGGCACTCCCATAGCCTGTCCATAGCTGAAATAGACATGGTCAGTGTCTCCAGTTTACATTGGCGTACTAAGTGTTTTCTTTTGACGTTGCAGTTTTTAGACTTCGTTTTTTTTATAAACTGAGTTGACCCATCGATTTGGATAATTATGATATTGACTGAGAGACCTTTGAATAAAATGCAACGATGTAGCTTATTCAAATTAACTTCTCTTTGCTGGTTTACACATTTCCTTTTTATAAAGGATATTCAAGAAATATAAACCAGTAAGCTGCATTTATTTGATAGCCTATGTCTGACATTAAGTCTAATGTTTAACCTGAACAAAGTCTGACACGAACAAAACCTTGGGTCACAGTTTGATCTTATACTAACCGCACAAAAACTCGTCTGAGTAGTCCCCACAGTCTTTCTGCCCGTTACATAGCTGGTACCTTGGGATACAGTCTCCTGATGCGCATGCGTAAAAGTCTTCATCACACCCACCTAAGAAATAAATAACTATGTTTGATTTAGACCAAAAAAAGAGACAGATACGATCATTAAAATACCCAGTCTGGGACTTTAAAGTCATCGTTGATGAAAATAAATAAATAAATAAATAAAAACTAGACTTAAGTTTTTTGTCATAACAAAAAAATAGGTGTTAACTTTCGGTTTAATCAAGTGAGCATTTGATGACGTCATAATCACAATTGTGAAAATGTCTTACGTCTTTTATCATGACAATATCAATTTCATCTTCAAAATACCTATACATTTTGTGTTAGAATGTGTTGAAAATGAAGTTCCTGTTTGGACCGGAAGTAAAGGTCACATCAGGTCATTTGAAAGTCATATAAATAATACTTCCCCATGATCATGAAAAATAACAAATAAAAATTAAACTTTGACTTCCGGTTTGGACAGGAAATAAAGGTCAAATTGGGGTCACCTTTGTGTAAAATTGTTTTGACAATTAACGATCTGTACAATGGTGCAAAGATTGTGAATTTACCTGTTGCGGTTGTTGAGATACGATTTTTTTTAATATTAAACTTTGACTTCCGGTTTGGACAGGAAATAGGTAAAATTGGGCTCACCTTTTTGTAAATATTTTTTGACAATTAACGATCAGTACAATGGTGCAAAACAAATTAATTTACCTCTTGTGGTTGTTGAGATATGATTTTTTTTAAATATTAAAGTTTGACATCCGGTTTGGACAGGAAGTAAAGGTTAAATTGGGGTCACCTTTTTGTAAATATTTTTTGACAATTAACGATCTGTACAACATTAGGTGTTTTTCCTTTGGACGAACACAGAGCTGTTACGCTAATTACGTTGTGGTGGAATTAAATACTGTATCATCACAGCTTCATCTTTACACATCCCCCCCCCCCCCCCCGAGGTGAGGTGTGTGCAGGTCTTGTACAATACAATGACAAATTCGATCAAGTGTTATAATATTTAAATGTTTGGTTCAGTTTTTTAAAATAATACTTATAGGGAAGAGACAACACATGTAATTTGATGGATAACTGTAAAATAAAAAGAAACAAACAATACTGAAATGATCTTCTGATTGTTACATGTATATGTATTTATTTGTCATTAACTGTTGAAAATACATTTTCATAAATAGTCATTTTAAAGTTATTGTTTAAAGGTGGCAATATCTTCACGATCAACAGGGCATGGAATCAGAGTTCAAGTTCGAGTTTAACTCAGTGACTGAAAATAATACTCGCATGATAAGGTCATATTCGCGTTGCTGCTGCATAAATGAGCCAGTAATTGTCAGTCACTGTGTTCATCTTAAACTATGACACCGATTCCATGCCCTGTTTGTAGAAAGTCTGCTCTGATCGTGACGATACTGTCTGTTTAACCAATTGTGTTTATGGGATTGATGGTCAATACTATCCCAATGGGAGCATACAAATAAATAGGAATTGGGTGATCTGACAAAAGGTATTCCAAGGCTGACACACCCATGCAATGAAGATTGGGGGTATGTTTACTATGTTTATATGGCCCAACTGCCAGGGATTCACTGTCGGCAATATACATTTTACTAGATCACCCAACAGATATTGCTTAAGCGGGAAGTGTCGTGTACTGTTCAAAACAGTAAGAAAAACGCATTTAATTAAAACTTCAACAAATCCCAAACTTTTTGTATTCCTAGAGCACCCCTTTAATTTCAAGCTGTCAAAAAAATCACTGCAATCGTGATAGTCATTCACCCCTACCCAGAGGTCAAACCAACCTGCCAGGAGGCCCTCTGGGGATTTGTGTACATTCCAATTGTGTACACATGGCTATTCTGGGCATGTGCCACGAGACCGTAATGATTATTCATAGCGTGGTTCTGAGTCATCAGGGGTTGGGTTTGGACATGTCGGTGACATGTATGGGCAAATGGAAAGGTTCGTTGGGGTGCTTTGGGGGGGGGGGGGGTGGGCGGGGCTGTTGCAGTGACCGGCATGTAACAACAAAAGGCTTTTGAAGTACCATTGATGCAGCTGCTGCTTTGTGACCCATTCAGTCCTTATGCTTGGCTAGACTATGAGTCATCCTGGCTCCATATTGACAAGGGTGGGTGATGTTTGGGTTATTAGGCCAATACAATGGAAGTGGCATTTTAGGGGGTGGGTTGGTTATGGGACCGCACACCAATGCAGTACCCATACTGTTTTGTACAGCAGCATACGTTTACATGTTATAGCATAGACCGGCATATACACCTATAAAGGTTGGATATTTGTATTATTTTATATTCTTTTAGGATTGTATTCCAGTCAGTGCATTCTATGGTGATCAGTTTACATTTTGAGACCATAAACGTGAAGAATAAGCAATGTATACGCACGGACCGCACACCAATGCAGTACCCATACTGTTTTTTACAGCAGCATACGTTTACATGTTATAGCATAGACCGGCATATACACCCTATAAAGGTTTGATATTTGTATTATTTTATATTCTTTTAGGTTTGAATTCATGTCAGGGGATTCTATGGATATCAGGATACATTTTGAGACCATAAACGTGAAGAATAACCAATGTATACGCACGCACCACACGTAAACAAGATATACTGTTTTGTACAGTACACGTGGGGACTTGTAATGCATTTACGTGGTCACGCGTCCCGCAGGGTTAACATTTGTGAGGATGTTTGGGTCCAGTCAAAAAATAATAAGAATTCCTCAGTACTATTTTTGTTCGAACATGTTAAAGAAATTCCTAGAAAGACCTAGATGTGTCTTGAGGTCCTGAAAAAACAATTCCCTTGAAGGTAAAGACTGCCACAGATAGGATAAGTCCATATAAAATAATTTGAATCATACATTAACTCCTTTGATGAATGGATAAACTTCAAATGCTGGCCATTGGATCACACAGACTCTGACACACCTTGTAACAGTAGCACAAATGGATACCGCTGATCTGAAATATAAACGAATCATGTAAAAACAATATTAAATGTTTTCAAAGAGGGACGAAGAATAATGGGTCATGCTAACAAAACACACATAACTTAGAATGCCCTCATATGTTATTATCAGGATGATGGATTGATGTAACTTCAGAAAAATTATGCAACTTTAGAAAAATGATCCCTTCAGAACAATGCCTTTAAGTTAGGTTTTACAATGGAATAGAACTACATGTGACGTCTTTCTTCCTCCATGATGTGACTGTTTCATTATCTCAATAAAGGTGCTGATATTTGTTTCTGGTCTATTTTAGTGAGAAAATTAAGTGCTATTATCAAGTAAACTGCAATGCAGCCATCACCACACAAGACATTAGTACTACTAGTATTATGAGGAACTACAGACACTATAGTGTAGCTAAATTAACTTGTACTTCTACCAACTCGTACTCCACCGAATGTCAACCCGTACGCATGCCAGTAAATATTCAGTAATAAATATTTTTATGGGTCGAGTTGACCAAATCGAGTATGAGTTGGTAAAAGTACGAGTTGGCACGCATACGAGTTGACCTGTTTCACTCCAGGCGCGGCACATGTGATACCATTGCCACACTAAGGTTGATAACGTTAACCATGGTTTTATATAGTCAATATCTATAAAATTATACTAAAACGAACATACATCTATAAAAAATGTGAAAGTTTACATACCTTCAAACGAGACCAAGTAATGAAGACCCCTTCCATTAATTGTGCACCGATTCTCAAACGATCTGTTAACGTAAGACGTGGCCATACCATCGTGTAGCCTACAAACTGAAGATTGTTGATGACTTGAACAGTTACGATACTGCATTTGGATGTGGTGTCAACGCTGTGTCGGGGTGATGTAGGCTGGAACTCAGTCTGAGCCATGATACATCGGAGTCAACATGCTGTAAAAAATAATAGGAAAGTTTTATAAGTACGTGGACCAAGAATAAAGTATTTGAAATTTCAGAGGTTTTATAAGTTACATGGACCAAGAATAAAGTATTTGAAATTTCAGAAAAGTTTCAATTTATGTGAATGAGGAAAATAATACGTCACAGTGAACATGCTGTAAAAAATAATAGGAAGGTTTTATAAGTACATGGACCAAGAATAAAGTATTTGAAAATTCAGAGAAGTTCTAATTTATGTGGGGAAAATAGTGTATAATTTTGGAGTAGCTGGACCATTGAAATTGAAAAGGGCATTGGTTGTTTTCAAAATTGCACACAATTATTCTTGACAATGTGCAATAAATTAAAGAAATGTTCTCGCATGAAACTCACATCAAAAGAGAAAGGTATTTAAGGAAATTGCCGAGTCTCATATACTCATATAGTTTCATGTGAGAGATGTCTGAGAGAGGCCTCCCCAGGGAGCAGGACCTACAAGTACATGTATTGTGTCATGAATATTGTGCATTTTTCCTGTGAAATAATTGTCTATGTAAGTTGATTTGTATCTGAGAAGGGTAACAAATTAAGGATAAGTGCAGTAAACAATCACTACTTAACGTTAATTTGTGCACAAACTGAAGATTTTTGGAGATAACAAAAATTACAAAATATGGCATAACATTTCTACTGAAAAATTGATATAAACCTAACAACTGAATTTTCCTATCCTTATTTATATTCTAAATACATTTTGGTGACATTTGTTCATATTTTGTTTGAAAAGTGGCGAGTTTTTTAATGTCCAAAGTATGTTCACGTAACTAACGTTAGTTAAACAGGCACAATGCAACGACGAACTCTGTACATTAACGTTACTCCCAGCCAACCGACGCTTAAAAATGGCTTTTCTTGTATAAAAATACGAAGATAAATACAGGAAATCCTCTTAAAAATTACCTACCCTTTATGACTGTGTTGGCGATCCATTTTTACACGAAATGCAAGACCTATTGGGTCAAAACTCCCTCAAAAAGACACAATTTCGTAGAAAGAAGATGTGTGACGATTCAGCAAGCCAAAAAATGACGTCTGGGCACCACACGCAAACAGCGTCGATATATACATGTAGCTCCATTGTAACAATCTACTCGATTCATGCAACGTAATTGAAACGTTACAGACTTTAAACACGGAAGCATGCACGATAAACTTTGACTTCCGGTTTGGACAGAAAGTAAAGGTCAAATTGGGGTCACCTTTTGTAAATATTTTTAACAATTAACGATCTGTACAATGGTGTTGAAAATGTCAATTTACCTCTTGTGGTTGCTGAGATATGATTTTTTTTTTAATATTAAACTTTGACTTCCGGTTTGGACAGGACGTAAAGGTCAAATTGGGGTCACCTTTTAGTAAATATTTTTTGACAATTAACGATCTGTACAATGGTGCAAAAATTGTGAATTTACCTCTTGTGGTTGTTGAGATATGATGTTTTGAAATATTAAACTTTGATTTATCGTAATTCGATATCTGATGACCTCATCATGACGTCACAACTCATGTTTCATCTACGTGTTAAGTTCTAAGTATATGCCAAGTTTCAAGTTCATGTGAAGTTTGCAAGTATGTGTTTTTGTAGACAATCGATGGGGAGAAGAAGGAGAAGAAAAAAAACGAACAAAAACAATAGGTGTTTCGGGCACATACCCAAACACCTAAAAAACCGAACAAAAACAATAGGTGTTTCGGGCACATACCCGAACACCTAAAAAAACGAACAAAAATAATAGGTGTTTCGGGCACATACCCGAACACCTAAAAAACCGAACAAAAACAATAGGTGTTTCGGGCACACACCCGAACACCTAAAAAAACGAATAACAATAGGTGTTTCGGGCACATACCCGAACACCTAATAAAATATTTAGATGACTGGCTAATGGCTATTACAAATATTGCCCTCCTCCAAGGAATAAATTGGAAGATTTTAGAGAAAACTAATTAATCCTGTAGTTTTCCTTACCACACCCTAATTCATCCTCGTAAGCATCACAGTCCAGTCGGCCATCACAGATAGACGATGTATTAAGGCATTGAAGACCAGATGGGCATACAAACTGATCGTCATCACACTCTTAAATTATGATCAAGAAAATCAAAAATTCAAATTAAAGCCATTAAGATTCGAAATTATTTTATTGAATAATAGAGAAAAGAAAATCATTTCAATACAGCCCTAATTGCAAGCTCTTATGATATAGCTCTTATTTTAAAATTCTTCCAGGTGAGAGATTTAGTTTAGGTTTTCTTTGAACACCAAGGATTTCGAGTTCAGCCAACCTTAAAAAGAACTCGGCAATATAAACAACTTCTCCTGAGGACGATCAGAGCATACTGATCGAAACGTCGAGTTGTACCCCCAGTTCTTTTCAGAACTAATTACTTCTCAATTGAGCATTTCACATGGTGTCACCGCAATTAGTCTTACTTAAACAACTTAAATGTTTTTTTTTCTTTTACTAATTTTGTTTAAGGTTTAAGTTAAAACGTTATAATTTCATATGGCATTTAACTATAATGTTATTGTAATTTAGCTGTAAAGCAGTTATGTGCTTAAAAAATCAATAATATAAAACACGAATAAAGCCTACCGGTTATGTTTTCTACCATCAATATAATTCTTAGGTTATAAAATGATCTGTACGACGACTTCGATTCCAGCACTATCCAGACTCCTGAATCAACAGACAACACCTCCATCGCGTACAGCAAATCCTCATCCAATACTGCAATCGGCTCTCCGTCAGTCAGATCGAATCCATTTCCAACTTTCAAAATATAATTAGAACTGGAAAACTCAAGAATCTCCATTCGGATTCGACTTCCTGGCGGCTCAGTAAATGTCCAAACACACACGAATTGCCCAGAATATCGATAGTCGATTGAAGAGACATTAGTACTCGGAAACGATGCTGATGTTCCTGAATAAACAGCAAAATGAGATATGCGATTTCCGTCTGGTTGTCGGGTAGATTCTCCCAGAATTGTAAGCGCTTCTCCAAAGCGCAGATGATTATTTGAAGTACCGCATATGTCTGGGCAACAAATCAGAGGAAGTAACACAGCTTCATTATTCAAAGAACGTTAACACTACTATTGAAAAGGTGATATATTTATCATGTAATAATGTGGTTAAATAAATATTTAATAAAGTGTTCTCGAATCATTACTGGTAATTATGGTGCTTGAAAAATGAAGACGGATACAGAAGAGAAGTCACAGGAAGATAGTTAGGAAAGATAGGATTGAAGAAATGCAAAAATAATTGTTTTCATGTAAAAGAGATGTCTATCATTAATTGTCCAGTTTAGTTTAGTTTATATTATTGTCCAATCACTCAAAACAATATACTAAAAAAAGTATAAATATGTATAAAGAAATAAGACAAGTGTGATTGAGTGGTGGAGTTCTCCAAAACGTCTAGTGGATACCCGAAAAGCTAGTGACTCTAGATAATACAGGTGTTTATGGGTAAAACTAAAATTATTAAGAACACACCAAGTAAAAATAAATGTTGCAACTCACCACAGCTGTTTTCATCCGTGTAATCTGAGCAATCCAAGGCGTAATTGCAAACAGCTCTTATTGGTAGACACTTTCTATCCAGCTTACAGAGTATCTGTTCATCATTACACACACCTAAAAAACAAAGGTTTACAGCGTGTCAAGGCAATCTTTGTAATTGTTCGTTTACTCAGATTTCGATAATGATCAATAGGGCTATGATTAGATGAGATAGCTCAATTGGTAGAACGCTGGTAATCTGTGGGTAAATAGTTCAAATCCTGCTCAAGTAAATTTTTCTTAGTTCACCTAAAAGACTTTATTTATGTACCTAAGGATTTTTCCTTGTGATTTATTTGATTACAGTTTTACTCAGTTGCAACTTTATGATCTTGGTATGATTGTTGTTATTTTCTCCTGTATCCTATGGGTATTAGTTACAATAGCATAACGGAGTACTATTAAATAACATATTTATGGCCCACGTTATGGCCCAGTTAAGGGTTCGGATTACATCATGTAATCATTACATTAGTTAACATTGCCGGATTACATCAGGTAACATTAACAGCCACTTTTGGTAGAAGTAATGGTCTGGATAACATTGTGAGCCTATTCTTCTTGGTAACATTATTTCCGGATTACAGAATGAACCACTTTAAGTTTTCCATTATGGTTCGGTGACAATTGGAACGTTATGGTCTTTATAACATTATGATTCAGTTGTTACCTTCATCATCTTCAGATCGTAACATCTTTCTGAATGAGGGCGCACTTCTGACATACAAGGGGGATGATAATGACATTGTAATGTTGTTACCGCTGAAGTAGAAGGACGTTCCGTTTGGCGGTGTCGTGTCCAACGTGATTTCATCTATAAGAGCAGGCGCGTGTCCACGGGGGGGGGGGGGTCCAGGGGTCCGGACCCCCCCTGCTCGCGCCGACCTTCAGATTTTTTAAAGGTTATACCAGGTGATACCAGGTGATACCAGCCACCAGCTGTGAAGCAGAACGATCGTTTTCTGCTGTTCGTCGTATTAAGAGCAGGTTAAGGTCAACGATGGGAGAGGGACGTTTGAGTGCCCTGGCGCTACTGAATACCTACCGGAGGATCCATATTGATACCGTTGACGTTGTGCGACGATTCATTAAGAAGAAACCACGCAGACTTTTCTCTAAATTATACGAGTAGTGGGCTACATGTACCTAATAATGCAAGTAAGAAAACTGCACAGTTTCTTCTTAGAGGAATACACCACTAATCACCTGAAATTTGGAATATTATTCTAAATATTAGTTAATACCAATTCTTGACCCCCCGCCTTGAATCCCCTGGGCCCCCCGCTGTGCGCGTGCACCTTCGGTGCGCGCAAAAGGGCTTCGCCCTCAGCCTATAATATGTGTACACGAGCCTATGATCCATAGCCGGGGTGAGACCTTTATAAACTAAATGACATCAAATAATTTTCTTGCAATGATAAATTGAGGCTGGTGTGGCGACGATGTTAAAAGATGGTATTGGTTAGATAGGCGAGAATAATTTTGTGAGTGGGTCTAGAGGGAGACGTGGAACGGGTTTTTTAGGGTGGGGTGGGGCCGTGGGGGAGGGTTGGGGTTGAAATGAATGGTGGTAGCTGATCTGACATTAATTAAATTGCCTAAACCCACTGCAAATTTTCAGTCTCCTTTTTAATAATTAGTAAATTTTCAAACCATGTGGCTTCAAAATATTCAATGCATACATACACTATCAGGGGATGGGAGAGGCCATTTCCTGCGATCTGAGGGGTTTATTCTACCAAAAATTTTCTTGTACGCTCCGCGCCAACCGATGGTGGCGCTCCGCTTAGATAGTCTCAGGCCAGACCCCCCCCCTGCTGAAAATCCTGGACACGCGCCTGAAGAGTTGTCTCGTTACCATTGCTACCAATCATCCACTCGAATGATAACTTCTGATCCGTTGATATACTGATATGATCAACATCTACGTAGATGAATGTGTCCAAGGGGCTTGTAACAAACCAACGGCATTCAAAGAACCGGAAATCAGGTATATCGAGAGTGAAGGGAACTGGTTGGGTTATGTTGATGTTGGTTTGACCACAAATGTCTCCTGTAAAACAACGCAATGTATTATAAAATGCCACAAACAACGGTCAGAAAAACTTGTAGGGCACGTACATGATATTTGCACGCGAGCGTGCTAGCAGTGTGTCGCATCAGGGTTAAATCTCTCTTAATAGTACTATATAAGCTCACGGACAGCGCGGCAAGAATGCATCATCAAGATAATAAATTGAGTAAATGTTAAGGGAGTGCACACTACCCGATTACACAATTACTGAATTATAATCTAAACTTGATGTGAAGTTATTGACGGTACAAAACATCCTTGAGAAGTTACAAATTTGTAATGGATCACGGCCGTGATCATTTTTTTCACAAAGTTTTAGTTAATGACAAAATTATATGAGCTAAATATCCACAAGTTGGTTTCTTGATTTTTATATTTAAATTGATATATTACATACATTTTTACCAATGTTGTACACTTCATTTAATATTAATACGTACCCGAGCCACCATCCGGAACTACAGTCAAATTACATGTCATGGAAAGACCTTGAACATCACGAATTATGACAATTTGTAGTGAGTCACTGGGAGAAAGGATATCAGCAGGAAGCGGAGTTGAGACATAATCACCTAAAAGTCTTGTGAAGTGGTCTGCAGTTAGCGCTAATTCATAGTTAGATGACTCAGTAATGGTGTACTGACACTGTGCTCTGATCAACATCCCATATGACACTTTGACATCCCAGCAGTAGTATTTGGAGGGAACGACGAACGAGCTTCCTGGTTCAAAAGTCGTCGTTGAAATAACAGCAGATGAGTTGGAGCCAGTTAGCGTCACATTGTAGCATTCCGGAAATATTTCATTTATTCCTGCATGGAGAAAATATGTTGTAAAAGTATCCGTGTACAGCTGTTTCATTTGTGTGTCTCAGACCCGAGTCAGATTTGAGTTTCGATGTACATTGTACAATGACTAGGAATCAGACTCGACCATTGTAACAAGTGTCGACCCTTGCTTGGGACTGTGACACAGGAATCGACCCTTGATATTCGGTGATGGAATCGACACTTGGTAATCGGGGCATCTACATTGACAGATCAGGGAAGGGGGGGGGGGGGGGCTAAGGGGGCTGTAGCCCCCCCTAAAATCGTTAAAAGAAAATTTAAAAAGGAGAGACTGTGCTTTGTTTTTCTCTCCCTTTGATTATTTCATTGTAATTTTTGTAGTACTGAAAGATAATTGTTTTTGATTCTCAGCACCCCCCAAAAATGTTCTGGATCCGCCCATGATCTAAGACAGACCAAACATAATGTAAAAGACATACAAGAATGATATCAACCAGTTTGAACTGGAATGAACTAAACCAGAAAATCGTGTTTTTTCGCGACTGAAAGCTGATAACGACTGGCGAAAATTTTAATCACCTAACTCTGGTAAAATTTTCAACATTTATAAACTAGACTCTTCATAGATAGGCCCTAGTTTATATAGGCTACATATTTCATACTTCAAATATGTGGCAACATCGTCCGGTACCTCGACGGACATCGGGGGTGGGGGAGGGTGGGAAAGGGTGGCACTTTCCCCCAATTTAGAAAAGGTCCTGATTTGCCTCCACTTTTGAATCAAAATGTAGCATTGAATAGTTTTTACCAGTGGAGTTAATGATTCTCTAAAACTAAATAAAATATTCTCTAAAACTGGCCCAAGATTTCCTAAAATGTTCCAAAATGCCCACACTTTATTTCCGTTAGGGCAAATTTGCCCAATTAGTGTCCAATTAGACAGTGTTTAAAGTGACACATTTTCAAATGTTTCTAAATTTTGTTCACGAATTTGTTTGTTTTTGTACAAAAAGGATTTCCCTTCAAACAAAATGTACCAAACATCTCTTATCAATATTTGTTTTTAATTTGATAATCATGCAGAACATGTCAATGCCCACACTTAATTTCCGTTAAGGCAATTATGTAAAGTTACCTTTATATAATTATTTCTCAATAATTAGCAGATAATAAATGTCAAATATTCAAGTTTGTAAGACATGTTTCTTTATTGTCATGCATCTTAAATAGGCTTGGGTGTTTTTCAGTATCCGAGAAGTCACCGAAATATATCTTTTAACCAAAAATCCCGAAGGATTTTTACTTTACCAAAATACTACCAAATTCGGTTTTTAAAAGAACACCACGTTTCTTTCGTCTCCAGCTGTAGTCTGTATAAAAATCATCGAACTATTTTATTTTCAAAAAAAAGCATTAGTTTTTGAGTGCCGGATTAAGAAATTTCGCCGCCCAGAGTGGGGCAATATATCCTGACAATCGAGGCTTACTTTCACTGGTCCGCAGTCACTGAGAAACTAAAGGGTTTCCGTTACGATCATGCAAGCCCCTAATTTTGTGGTTAAGAGACTCAATAAAATTACACTTTATAAGTTTACATTGCTCACAAGAGCTTTCTGAGTGCAAAAGTGGGCCTCAGACCCTACGCCATGAGTTCGCTTCGATCGCTGGTTCGCTGGTTTCAATTTGCACCTCCCCCACTTTAAAAATCATTCCGCCGCCGTCGAACTGAATAGTATTAATCTTCTCAGCTTCATTAAGCCTTACACAATATACATCAATCTGAATACGTCTGCATGGTATACAGTTCCCTTATTATAGCCATAACGGTTGTCACATCACCAGCAGTACATATAATTAATTGTCAACTCCAGTAATGAGTTTCGTGGAGCGCTCGTCTTGCTTGATGACTGTTAGCCAGTAATAAAACAATCCATTCAACTGTTGATATAAATTATGTGATACAATCAAAATGCTATAAGCGAGCCGATTACCAAGGGCAACCATTGCGTTAATTGATAAACAGAAGACCTTAAAATTGGCTGATTGTGACAAAATGTGCACAAAAAGTACCAATGCACAAAATTCCAAGCTATTCTTCCAAGTGATAACCATCTGGACACAACCAATTTGTATTGCATTATAAGGGCATCTACAACAGCCCAAAGACAATGCAAAAGACATGCAAATTGGTATCAACCAATTTGAACTTGAATGAACTATAGACAGTAAATAAGAATAATGGTCTAGTACCAAGACACCTTTATAATCAGCCTGATACTCATATAATTATGCATTCACAGTACATAACATATTGTGATACACACGTGTAGTCGTGTACAGTTTATGATCAGCCCGAATAACTTCAAACATAAATTTGCTTTGGTATATTATAACACTAATAATAATAATAATAATAATAATAATAATAATAATAATAATAATAATAATAATAATAATAATAATAATAACTAGATATAAGTTTTTGTCACAACAAAAACAAGGTGTTCGGTTAAAGTTAAAATTGTTACGTCATCAATTCGAAGTGTTGGAGAAGTCAAATGTTAACGTCTGTTGAAGTTCTCGCGAGAAGTTTATTTGAATACAATACAATACTGAATTTAGAAATTATTTTAATATTAAACTTTGACATCCGGTTTGGACAGGAAGTAAGGTCAAATTGGGGTCACCTTTTTGTAAATATTTTTTGACAATTACCGATCTGTATAATGGTACAAAATTTGTGAATTTACCTCTTGTGGTTGTTGAGATATTATTTTTTTTTAATATTAAAATTTGACTTCCGGTTTGGACAGGAAGTAAGGTCAAATTGGGGTCACCTTTGTGTAAATATTTTTCGACAATTAACAATCTGTATAATGGTACAAAAATTGTGAATTTACCTCTTGTGGTTGTTGAGATATTATTTTTTGTTAATATTAAACTTTGACTTCCGGTTTGGACAGGAAGTAAGGTCAAATTGGGGTCACCTTTGTGTAAATATTTTTCGACAATTAACAATCTGTATAATGGTACAAAAATTGTGAATTTACCTCTTGTGGTTGTTGAGATATTATTTTTTGTTAATATTAAACTTTGACTTCCGGTTTGGACAGGAAGTAAGGTCAAATTGGGGTCACCTTTTTGTAAATATTTTTTGACAATTAACGATCTGTACAATGATACAAAAATTGTGAATTTACCTCTTGTGGTTGTTGAGATATGATTTTTTTTTAATGGTAAACTTTGACTTCCGGTTTGGACAGGAAGTAAGGTCAAATTGGGGTCATGTTTTTGTAAATATTTTTCGACAATTAACAATCTATACAATAGTGCAAAAATGTCCATTTACCTGTTGTGGTTGTTGAGATATGATTTTTTTAAATATTAAACTTAGACTTCCGGTTTGGACAGGAAGTAAGGTCAAATCGGGGTCACTCACAACTCGAGTTTCATCTACTTGTTAAGTTCTAAGTACATGCCAAGTTTCAAGTTCATGTGAAGTTTGCAAGTATGTGTTTTTTTGCGGAGAGACGTCGGGGAGAAGAAGAAGAAGAAGAAGTAAAAAAAAACGAACAAAAACAATAGGTGTTTCGGGCACATACCCGAACACCTAATAATGTGGACTTATATAGCGCACGTATCCACCAAACTGGTGCTCAAGGCGCATTGTATTATTAACGCTGCTCATCAGGTTCATATAAATCATTCCTGAAACCATCTCAGCTCCCTGGGGAGAATACAGCTCAATTGCTGCCAATTACAGCGCATATGGGCTAATCAAACACAACAACCAACTCGGGCCTCACAGGTACCCATTTACCTCCTGAGCGGAGAGAAGCAATTATGGTAAAGTGTCTTGCTCAAGGACACAATCACCATGGTTGCGGTTGGGATTCGAACCCACATTCTGACGACTCAGCCATCAGAACACAAATCCGATGCACTAAACCGCTCGACCATATTCACTGACACTCGGAAAGCACTTTAATAGCCTGCAATGCTTCATACATTACGTCAGTGTAAGGGCAAAATCATATCGACCTATGAGAATACTTTATAATTCTCCATATATGTTTAAATAATATGCATTAGATTGCATCACAGAGCTTCCTGAGTCATTGGGCGGGCCCTGGACCTATACTTGTAATACTCAATGCACATGTATGCTAAGGGACCCGTGTTTACAAGCTCTGCTTCTCAATGGGTCCCTCTGCAGTATCACCCATATCTTGTGCTCACTTTTACTTCCTATTGTGTCTATACTTGTAATACTCAATGCACATGTATGCTAAGGGACCCATGTTTACAAGCTCTGCTTCTCAATGGGTCCCTCTGCAGTATCACCCATATCTTGTGCTCATTACTTCCTATTGTGTCTATACTTGTAATACTCAATGCACATGTATGCTAAGGAGCCAATGTTTACAAGCTCTGCTTCTCAATGGGTCCCTCTGCAGTATCACCCATATCTTGTGCTCACTTTCACTTCCTATTGTGTCTATACTTGTAATACTCAATGCACATGTATGCTAAGGGACCCATGTTTACAAGCTCTGCTTCTCAATGGGTCCCTCTGCAGTATCACCCATATCTTGTGCTCACTTTCACTTCCTATTGTGTCTATACTTGTAATACTCAATGCACATGTATGCTAAGGGACCCATGTTTACAAGCTCTGCTTCTCAATGGGTCCCTCTGCAGTATCACCCATATCTTGTGCTCACTTTCACTTCCTATTGTGTCTATACTTGTAATACTCAATGCACATGTATGCTAAGGGACCCATGTTTACAAGCTCTGCTTCTCAATGGGTCCCTCTGCAGTATCACCCATATCTTGTGCTCACTTTTACTTCCTATTGTGTCTATACTTGTAATACTCAATGCACATGTATGCTAAGGGACCCATGTTTACAAGCTCTGCTTCTCAATGGATCCCTCTGCAGTATCACCCATATCTTGTGCTCACTTTCACTTCCTATTGTGTCTATACTTGTAATACTCAATGCACATGTATGCTAAGGGACCCATGTTTACAAGCTCTGCTTCTCAATGGGTCCCTCTGCAGTATCACCCATATCTTGTGCTCACTTTCACTTCCTATTGTGTCTATACTTGTAATACTCAATGCACATGTATGCTAAGGGACCCATGTTTACAAGCTCTGCTTCTCAATGGGTGCCTCTGCAGTATCACCCATATCTTGTGCTCACTTTTACTTCCTATTGTGTCTATACTTGTAATACTCAATGCACATGTATGCTAAGGGACCCATGTTTACAAGCTCTGCTTCTCAATGGGTCCCTCTGCAGTATCACCCATATTTTGTGCTCATTTTTACTTCCTATTACATTGTGTTTATATACGCGTAATATTTGTAATTAATTATGTTATTGATAAGTTCTGATACTGTGGAAATAAATGAGTCTGATTGGGGGTAGGAAGGGGCTAATATGAAGGAGGCTAATTGGGTAAAGAGGGGGAGGGGCTAATAATAATAATAATAACAAAGTAGATATAAGTTTTTGTCACAACAAAAACAAGGTGTTCGGTTGAAGTTAAAATGGTTACGTCATCAATTCGGAGTGTTGGAGAAGTCAAATGTTAACGTCTGTTGAAGTTCTCGCGAGAAGTTTATTTGAATACAATACAATACTGAATTTAGAAATTATTTTAATATTAAACTTTGACTTCCGGTTTGGACGGGAAGTAAGGTCAAATTGGGGTCACCTTTTGTGTAAATACTTTTGACAATTAACAATCTGTACAATGGTAAAAATTTCAATTTACCTCCTGTGGTTGTTGAGATATGATTTTTTTGAATATTAAACTTTCACTTCCGGTTTGGACAGGAAGTAAGGTCAAATTGGGGTATAAATATTTTCTGACAATTAACGATCTGTATAATGGTACAAAATTTGTGAATTTACCTCTTGTGGTTGTTGAGATATGATTTTTTGAAAATATTAAACTTTGACTTCCGGTTTGGACAGGAAGTAAGGTCAAATTGGGGTCACCTTTGTGTAAATATTTTTCGACAATTAACAATCTGTATAATGGTACAAAAATTGTGAATTTTCCTGTAATTGTGGTTGTTGAGATATGATTTTGTTTAAATATTAAATTTTGACTTCCTGTTTGGACAGGAAGTAAGGTCAAATTGGGGTCACCTTTTTGTAAATATTTTTCGACAATTAACGATCTGTACAATGGTACAAAAATTGTGAATTTACCTCTTGTGGTTGTTGAGATATGATTTTTTTTTAATGGTAAACTTTGACTTCCGGTTTGGACAGGAAGTAAGGTCAAATTGGGGTCATGTTTTTGTAAATATTTTTCGACAATTAACAATCTATACAATAGTGCAAAAATGTCCATTTACCTGTTGTGGTTGTTGAGATATGATTTTTTTAAATATTAAACTTAGACTTCC
This sequence comes from Zoroaster sp. YZ-2022, assembly GCA_029582265.1. NCBI lineage: Eukaryota > Metazoa > Echinodermata > Asteroidea > Forcipulatida > Zoroasteridae > Zoroaster > Zoroaster sp. YZ-2022. The sequence continues at coordinate 59,648,306 of CM055817.1, forward strand.
GGTTTGGACAGGAAGTAAGGTCAAATCGGGGTCACTCACAACTCGAGTTTCATCTACTTGTTAAGTTCTAAGTACATGCCAAGTTTCAAGTTCATGTGAAGTTTGCAAGTATGTGTTTTTTTGCGGAGAGACGTCGGGGAGAAGAAGAAGAAGAAGAAGTAAAAAAAAACGAACAAAAACAATAGGTGTTTCGGGCACATACCCGAACACCTAATAATGTGGACTTATATAGCGCACGTATCCACCAAACTGGTGCTCAAGGCGCATTGTATTATTAACGCTGCTCATCAGGTTCATATAAATCATTCCTGAAACCATCTCAGCTCCCTGGGGAGAATACAGCTCAATTGCTGCCAATTACCGCGCATATGGGCTAATCAAACACAACAACCAACTCGGGCCTCACAGGTACCCATTTACCTCCTGAGCGGAGAGAAGCAATTATGGTAAAGTGTCTTGCTCAAGGACACAATCACCATGGTTGCGGTTGGGATTCGAACCCACATTCTGACGACTCAGCCATCAGAACACAAATCCGATGCACTAAACCGCTCGACCATATTCACTGACACTCGGAAAGCACTTTAATAGCCTGCAATGCTTCATACATTACGTCAGTGTAAGGGCAAAATCATATCGACCTATGAGAATACTTTATAATTCTCCATATATGTTTAAATAATATGCATTAGATTGCATCACAGAGCTTCCTGAGTCATTGGGCGGGCCCTGGACCTATACTTGTAATACTCAATGCACATGTATGCTAAGGGACCCGTGTTTACAAGCTCTGCTTCTCAATGGGTCCCTCTGCAGTATCACCCATATCTTGTGCTCACTTTTACTTCCTATTGTGTCTATACTTGTAATACTCAATGCACATGTATGCTAAGGGACCCATGTTTACAAGCTCTGCTTCTCAATGGGTCCCTCTGCAGTATCACCCATATCTTGTGCTCACTTTTACTTCCTATTGTGTCTATACTTGTAATACTCAATGCACATGTATGCTAAGGGACCCATGTTTACAAGCTCTGCTTCTCAATGGGTCCCTCTGCAGTATCACCCATATCTTGTGCTCACTTTCACTTCCTATTGTGTCTATACTTGTAATACTCAATGCACATGTATGCTAAAGGGACCCATGTTTACAAGCTCTGCTTCTCAATGGGTCCCTCTGCAGTATCACCCATATCTTGTGCTCACTTTCACTTCCTATTGTGTCTATACTTGTAATACTCAATGCACATGTATGCTAAGGGACCCATGTTTACAAGCTCTGCTTCTCAATGGGTCCCTCTGCAGTATCACCCATATCTTGTGCTCACTTTCACTTCCTATTGTGTCTATACTTGTAATACTCAATGCACATGTATGCTAAGGGACCCATGTTTACAAGCTCTGCTTCTCAATGGGTCCCTCTGCAGTATCACCCATATCTTGTGCTCACTTTTACTTCCTATTGTGTCTATACTTGTAATACTCAATGCACATGTATGCTAAGGGACCCATGTTTACAAGCTCTGCTTCTCAATGGATCCCTCTGCAGTATCACCCATATCTTGTGCTCACTTTCACTTCCTATTGTGTCTATACTTGTAATACTCAATGCACATATGCTAAGGACCCATGTTTACAAGCTCTGCTTCTCAATGGGTCCCTCTGCAGTATCACCCATATCTTGTGCTCACTTTCACTTCCTATTGTGTCTATACTTGTAATACTCAATGCACATGTATGCTAAGGGACCCATGTTTACAAGCTCTGCTTCTCAATGGGTGCCTCTGCAGTATCACCCATATCTTGTGCTCACTTTTACTTCCTATTGTGTCTATACTTGTAATACTCAATGCACATGTATGCTAAGGGACCCATGTTTACAAGCTCTGCTTCTCAATGGGTCCCTCTGCAGTATCACCCATATTTTGTGCTCATTTTACTTCCTATTACATTGTGTTTATATACGCGTAATATTTGTAATTAATTATGTTATTGATAAGTTCTGATACTGTGGAAATAAATGAGTCTGATTGGGGGTAGGAAGGGGCTAATATGAAGGAGGCTAATTGGGTAAAGAGGGGGAGGGGCTAATAATAATAATAATAACAAAGTAGATATAAGTTTTTGTCACAACAAAAACAAGGTGTTCGGTTGAAGTTAAAATGGTTACGTCATCAATTCGGAGTGTTGGAGAAGTCAAATGTTAACGTCTGTTGAAGTTCTCGCGAGAAGTTTATTTGAATACAATACAATACTGAATTTAGAAATTATTTTAATATTAAACTTTGACTTCCGGTTTGGACGGGAAGTAAGGTCAAATTGGGGTCACCTTTGTGTAAATACTTTTGACAATTAACAATCTGTACAATGGTAAAAAAATTTCAATTTACCTCCTGTGGTTGTTGAGATATGATTTTTTTGAATATTAAACTTTCACTTCCGGTTTGGACAGGAAGTAAGGTCAAATTGGGGTATAAATATTTTCTGACAATTAACGATCTGTATAATGGTACAAAATTTGTGAATTTACCTCTTGTGGTTGTTGAGATATGATTTTTTGAAAATATTAAACTTTGACTTCCGGTTTGGACAGGAAGTAAGGTCAAATTGGGGTCACCTTTGTGTAAATATTTTTCGACAATTAACAATCTGTATAATGGTACAAAAATTGTGAATTTTCCTGTAATTGTGGTTGTTGAGATATGATTTTGTTTAAATATTAAATTTTGACTTCCTGTTTGGACAGGAAGTAAGGTCAAATTGGGGTCACCTTTTTGTAAATATTTTTCGACAATTAACGATCTGTACAATGGTACAAAAATTGTGAATTTACCTCTTGTGGTTGTTGAGATATGATTTTTTTTAATGTTAAACTTTGACTTCCGGTTTGGACAGGAAGTAAGGTCAAATTGGGGTCACCTTTGTGTAAATATTTTTCGACAATTAACAATCTGTATAATGGTACAAAAATTGTGAATTTACCTCTTGTGGTTGTTGAGATATTATTTTTTTTAAATATTAAACTTTGACTTCCGGTTTGGACAGGAAGTAAGGTCAAATTGGGGTCACCTTTTTGTAAATATTTTTTGACAATTAACGATCTGTACAATGGTACAAAAATTTTCCATTTACCTGTTGTGGTTGTTGAGATATCATTTTTTTAAATATTAAACTTTGACTTCCGGTTTGGACAGGAAGTAAGGTCAAATTGGGGTCACCTTTTTGTAAATAATTTTTGACAATTAACAATGTATACAATGGTACAAAAACTGTGAATTTACCCCTTGTGGTTGTTGAGATATGATTTGTTTAAATATTAAACTTTGACTTCCGGTTTGGACAGGAAGTAAGGTCAAATTGTGGTCATGTTTTTGTAAATATTTTTTGACAATTAACAATCTATACAATGGTGCAAAAAATGTCCATTTACCTGTTGTGGTTGTTTAGATATGATTTTTTTTAATATTAAACTTTGACTTCCGGTTTGGACAGGAAGTAAGGTCAAATTGGGGTCACTCACAACTCGAGTTTCATCTACTTGTTTCATCTAAGTACATGCCAAGTTTCAAGTTCATGTGAAGTTTGCAAGTATGTTTTTGTTTGCGGACAGACGTCGGGGAGAAGAAGAAGAAGAAGAGTAAAAAAAAAAAACCGAACAAAAACAATAGGTGTTCGCGCTGTAGCTCGAACCCCTAATTAAAACAACTATTCCATCTAATTGGAGTGTCGTGGCCGAGCGGTCTAGCGCACCGAACTCAAGTTCTGGTGTTGCCAGCAGCAGGGTGTGGGTTCGAGCCCCGGTCGTGACACTTGTGTCCTTGAGCAAGGTACTTAACCATAATTGCTTCGTCCTTCGGATGGGACGTGAAGCCGTAGGTCCCGTGTGTTGTGTAATGCACGTAAAAAAGAATGCGCCTTGAGCACCACTTAGTTGGTGGATACGTGCGCTATATAAGTCCACACATTATTATTATTATTATTATTAATTTGTCAAAACAATGAACAAAACACAACGTGGGCCTGCGTGCCGTTAACTATTAGTCATAGCTCAGTACCCTGCCTGCCGGCAACGCAGCCTCTATGACCGGCAGGGCGACAGCACAGCCTCACCGGCTGGCTGGCCGGCAAGACGGCAGCACAGCCTCACCGGCTGGCTCACCGGCTGGCTGGCCGGCAGGACGGCAGCACAGCCTCACCGGCTGGTTGGCCGGCAGGACGGCGTCATGACTATACCAATTATTTGACTCGAAATTGGGGCTTGCAGGTTCGTAACGGATAGCCTTTAGTTTCTGAGTGACCGCGGACCAGTGAAAATAAGCCTCAATTGTCAGGATATAGGCCTATTGCCCCGCTCTGGGCGGCGAAATGTCTTAATCTGGCACTCAAAAAATTATGTTTTTTATGAAAAAAAATAGTTCGAAATATAACTTTTATACAGACTTCAGCTGGACACGAAAGAAACGTGGTGTTCTTTTAAAAACCGAATTTGGTAGTATTTTGGTGACGTAAAAATCCCAAGCCTATTTAAGATGCATGACAATAAAGAAACACGTCTTACAAACTTGAATAATTGACATTTATTATCTGCTGATGATTGAGAAATAATTATGTAAAGTTAACTTTAATCGAGAAGATTTTTTTAGAAGCTACAAACTTTACACACAAATTTATTGATTTCTTTATTATAATTATTATTTTGGGGGAGTGGGAACATTTCCCAATGGTATAGAATAAGGAAACATAACTTGGTGATACGTTTACAACCCCGCAACCCACCTTGTAGAAAATAGTCTCCATTATGTATCCATATTCAGAAAAGAAAATGAAAGGGCATAAAAACTTGAAGAACAAAAATCAAATATGCAAATTGTACTTAGTATCCAAACAAAAGGTTTACTAGAGGTATCATGCTGGCTAAGGTGTTTACTTGGTAATCGATATAAGGATATGGAACCTGGGCTTCGAGCTTGGATAAATGTAGCCTTTAGTCAAGGCACACGCGCGCAGCAACCTAGTCTTAGTTCAAGACTGTGTTTGTATATTTTTGATACACGATCCGTTACCGCCTGCCGCACGACAGCACTACACAAACCGCTGACACTTTTTTGTTTACATGTACACGAACCACTATCACACACGAACCGCTACAATCAAGAACCGCTACAATCAAGAACCGCTACAATCACGAACCGCTATCACACATGAACCGCTACAATCAAGAACCGCTACAATCACGAACCGCTATCACACATGAACCGCTACAATCAAGAACCGATATCACAGTCTTGGGATTTCATTGAATCTCCCACCGAAAACGGGCGTAAACCACTACGCATGCGTCAATTTGTTATGCCAGCGCGACCCACATTTTGGTGCGCACGCGCATATACAACAACGGACTGCCGTACAGTTGTAGATCAGTGAACACTGATGATTTCGTTGCTATCGATTTTAAGAATAGTCAGACAAGTATTCACCAGTCTGAATTTGTAAACAGATCAAAAAAATTATTGTTGTATTAAATACGAATTTTGTGTTTTCCCAACGAATACATTTTCACTATTTAAAAAAATGAAACTTTCAATCAATTGTTGTTTTATGCATTGTATCATGACTCAGATAGTGGCCAGGCAATTTTGACAATAAATTATTACAAAGTTTGTACTTTCTCTTAAATGATGAGTTATGCCTAAATGACTGTTTGTATTAACTTACCTTGTCCATTGCATGGTACACACATACAGAACACAACCAGTATTCCTAAAATCCAACCCATTCTGCAGTTTTGATTCGAAGCATCAAGACAAAAATCTCTCATCAATAAACTGAAATCACGAGTCGATCTCCTGTCATACAGTAGGTCTACGTGTTGTCAAGTACAGCTTGATACTACCCACAATTTACCGCCTGCTCATCCTTAAAAAGGCGCGCACAGAGTTGTTGATTCTGGTATATCCAGTATACGTGACAATCTTCAAGAGCGCGCTCACCAAGACATCATCAACCAATCGCAACAAAGCAATGAGAGATGCACGCGAATGCACAGCATCAATTATTGTCATGATAATGTTACAACAATAATTGGAACTGACTGGGATGTTTGATGTCATCATCAACTTCACATCAAGTGAGTAATTAGATTGACATTAAGTCAATTTGTATCGAATTTAATAAGTAATTAAATATTTGCTGAGCACAATTCTCTACTTAATAGTTCTATGAAATTTGCTCCTGGATATAGAGGCAACCAGCTCAATGTGACCAGCCTTTGTATGGTCCCAATACAAACTTTCATACGTGAACAATCGTAACGCCAGATCGTGACAGTGTGACTGTAGCATTAACAGCTCTATGAAATTGGCTCCTAGATACAGAGTCAACCAGCTCAATGTAACCAGCCTTTGTATGGACCCAATACAAACTGTCATACGTGAACAATCGTAACGCCAGATCGTGACAGTGTGACTGTAGCATTAACAGCTCTATGAAATTGGCTCCTGGATATAGAGTCAACCAGCTCAATGTGACCAGCCTTTGTATGGTCCCAATACAAAATGTCATACGTGAACAATCGTAACGCCAGATCGTGACAGTGTGACTGTAGCATTAACAGCTCTATGAAATTGGCTCCTGGACATAGAGGCAACCAGCTCAATGTGACCAGCCTTTGTATGGTCCCAATACAAACTGTCATACGTGAACAATCGTAACGCCAGATCGTGACAGTGTGACTGTAGCATTAACAGCTCTCTGAAATTGGCTCCTGGATATAGAGGCAACCAGCTCAATGTGACCAGCCTTTGTATGAACCCAATACAAACTGTCATACGTGAACAATCGTAACGCCAGATCGTGACAGTGTGACTGTAGCATTAACAGCTCTATGAAATTGGCTCCTGGATATAGAGGCAACCAGCTCAATGTGACCAGCCTTTGTATGGTCCCAATACAAACTGTCATACGTGAACAATCGTAACGCCAGATCGTGACAGTGTGACTGTAGCATTAACAGCTCTAGGAAATTGGCTCCTGGATATAGAGGCAACCAGCTCAATGTGACCAGCCTTTGTATGGTCCCAATACAAACTGTCATACGTGAACAATCGTAACGCCAGATCGTGACAGTGTGACTGTAGCATTAACAGCTCTATGAAATTGGCTCCTGGATATAGAGTCAACCAGCTCAATGTAACCAGCCTTTGTATGTTCCCAATACAAACTGTCATATGTGAACAATCGTAACGCCAGATCGTGACAGTGTGACTGTAGCATAAACAACTCTATGAAATTGGCTCCTGGATATAGAGTCAACCAGCTCAATGTGACCAGCCTTTGTATGGTCACAATACAAACTGTCATACGTGAACAATCGTAACGCCAGATCGTGACAGTGTGACTGTAGCATTAACAGTTCTATGAAATTGGCTCCTGGATACAGAGGCAACCAGCTCAATGTGACCAGCCTTTGTATGGTCCCAATACAAACTGTTGCATGTTGCGCATGTAAGCGCTTTGTATCAGACGTGTACGTACGCTCTTGTGTTATCAAATACATGGTTAAAGCAGTTTCTATATGTGGCTTTCTATCCTAGCTTGCGCGCATTGGTAGTACAAACATTATTTTTGTTACTTCCGGTTCCAAAGCTGTCTTAGCACTATGTAATTGAACCCAAATTCCTGATACGTTCAAAAGCCACGATTCCTGAGCCAGAAATTGAATAAGATTTTGGGTCTTTACAACACATATGTTAAAGGCAAGTCCCAAGCTTTTTAATTTATTGCGCAAAGTCTTTAAAAAATGGGTGGTCAATGAATTTCCAATGGGCTTCTGATGATCGTTGGAGCCAACACGTGCGAATTGAAGTGGCCGTGGTTTATGTTGGAATTACGTCACAGTTACCAACGGGACAAGTAACGTCGTTTCGGTCCATTGCGTACTGAAAATTATACACAAGAGTGCAAACTGTCCTAGTTCTTAGTAATGATGGACATTATAATTTGTCCTTGTATAATACACATTGTATCCATCTGTTATGCAGTTTTATATAAGTTTAAAAAAAATACAGGCATACTCAATATATATGAATGACAATGAAAGAGTCATTGTGCATTTGTGTGCGAATAATGTGCTTATTTATTTCACGTACTCGAATTACATACACTGATAATCATTAGGAGTAGCTATAAATTCAATCTCAAAACTTGCTGAGGGTGCACTCCACTAAAATATGCGCCAAGCTGTTATGCTATCAATATTTTCTGAAAAACAAAGATTTGAGGCCCATATATTAAAGATGGACTGTGTAAAAATGGTCCAATAACATGACCTGGGGCTCCTTGACTTCCAAATTTAAGTATTTTGGACACATTACACCTTGAAAAAAATGGTTATAATTTGGATGCTTTTCAGCGTGGGCGTTTCCACTAGTGTAGATGGTGGTTTCCATTGGGATGAGAATAACTCGATGGGCCTCTGGACTATCCACATTAAATTGAGAATAAAATGTTTTTAATGTCTTTTAGTTTTAAAATTTGAAGATTTCTAAGTATCTTTTAATGATTTTTAAAAAATTATTTTTTATTTAGCATTGGTTGCTATGGGAGTTTATTTGGTGGGATAACGCCCCTCGGATTCTTGTCAGGACAGACGTCGTTGGACACAATGAAAAAAAAGAGATTACCTTTGGGCCATTTTGTAAGATTTTAAACTCTTCACTTGAATGGAAATGGAGCAAATATGTGACAATCACTGCTTTGTGTAAACGGCGCCCTCTTTAGGCCACACACGGAGCCTCCATAACCATTTTCTAATAGCTATTATGTATAATAATACGTTACTTTTCACTAAATCTAATTTTAACCTCTTTTTGTGCAAAATTTCAAAACAGTTTATAATAAAACACGTGCAAGTTTCCGTGCTCAAATAATTACAAAATATACTAAAATTTGTACTCAACTAAGATAGATTCGGTGTCTGACAAGCACCTAACATTTCTTGTTTACTTAATCCGTGTGTATAAGGCCAATAAATAAGTCTCCAGTTTCTGATCTCCGTACGCGTCGTCTCAGACCCGCGTGTCAGAATTTTTAGTTCCATAGTTTGCTATAGAACAATGTCCAATAGAGCTTTATCATGGTGCTGTCATCTTGTGTGTTTGTTTGTTTGTTTGTGTTTTCATTCAAAACAATGTAAACTAAACAGAGGCTGGAAGTGAAAATAGTCTGGTCCTTTTGTTCTATGAGATTTACATTACCATTGTCATCAGGTATACAAGGAATCTGACAAAGATGACTGCTGTGTGATCAAGGTATACTGCAGCCAAAATTGCTGGATCGTTTTGAATTCTACAGTGCTGTGTTTTAAACGACTTTTTCACACAGTGGTATGAACTTTTGCCCAATTTGTGCGGCCTCTCTTAACCACCATACTTTGTATATAGGAATTTGATCTGGGTCCAATGTAACATGTATCATTAAAATAAATTAACAAACAAAATTAACAAATAAAATAAAAAACGCGTCACCACACCGATTTTGAAGCCGATCTATGACCAGAAACCGGAAACTTTTGTTGTCCTAAGTAGAATTAAAGATACTTTTATGTAAATGTACAATTATCATTAATAAATATAAATAGCTAAATAATGGTCGTACATCATACTTTTATTCGTCTGTAAAATATGTAGAAATGTAAACGTATTCTTCTATATATATATTTTGTTGCTACAATGATTGAATAAAGTCAGTTTATATACAAACTGTAAATGTTTCCCTGTTGCATCCATAACATCCTCCTTTCATTCCTTATCAATCATACCTTTACCTATATCTTAGCAGTTTTTCTACCTGGAAAAGGAGATTTTTATCGGCCATTGTGTAAGTTTTTAAAACGTTAAAAACTTTTCACTTGAATGGAAATTGAGCCAACAGGTTTGGCTGGAGACAATCACTGCTTTGTGTAAACGACGCCCTCTTTAGGCCATACACGGAGCTTCCATGACCATTTTGTAAAAGCTATTGTGTATAATAATACGTTACCATTACTTAATCTAATTTAAATCTCAGTTTGTGTAAAAGTTTCCAAACGGTTAATAAAACACGTGCAAATTTCCGTGCTCGAATAATTACAAAATAAGTATACTAACATTTGTAAGCAATTAACATAGATTCGGTGTCTGACAAATGCAAAGCACAATATTTCTTGTTAATCCGTGTGCTGTTAAAGGTGATATTTTAAGTTTGAGGATACGTATGAATAAATGTACTTTTAAAATTACGTAAATTTACAATAACTTTGAATAAATGTAAACGGCGATGTTTGTTTCTTCTTTAGAATGTGTAGAAATGTATACGAATTCTTCTGTATATGCCGGCGGTGCTGTAATGTTGTTACTTTAATGACTAAATAAAGTCAGTTTATATACAAACAGTAATTACTTCCTATTACATCTCACTCTGTCACCAACCCCTCTCATTCCAAATCATCAATACCTTTCTTTTTTGTGTAAACATCTTGCTGAGTATGAATAGTATTTGTACATGCAATAAAGATTTCCATCGGCCATTTTGTAAGATTTTTAACAGATGAAAACTATTCATTTGATGGAGTAAATAGGCTTGGCTGGTAACGATCGCTGTTTTGCGAAAACAGCGCCCTCTATAGGCCAGACACGGAGCCTTCATGTCCATTTTGTAAAAGCTACTGTGCATAATAATAAGTAACTGTTCAATAAATCTAATTTCAACATCTTTTTGTGCAAAATTCCAAAATGTATTAACTTACCTTCTCCGTTGCATGGTACACACATACAGAACACAACCAGTATTCCTAAAATCCAACCCATTCTGCAGTTTTTATTCGAAGCATCAGGACAAAACTCTCTCATCGATAAACTGAAACCATGAGTCGATCTCCTGTCATACAGTAGGCCTACGTGTTGTCACGTACAGCTTGATACTACCCACAATTTACCGCCTGCTCATCCTTAAAAAGGCGCGCACACAGTTGTTGATTCTGGTATATCCAGTATACGTGGCAACCTTCAAGAGCGCGCTCACCAAGACTTCATCGACCAATCGCAACAAAGCAATGAGGGATACACAGCAATGCACAGCATCAATTATTGTCATGATAATGTTACAACAATAATTGGAATTGACTGGGATGTTTCATGCCATCATCAACTTCACATAAGTGATTAATTAGATTGAAATTCAGTAATTTTGTATCGAATTTAATGAGTAATTAAATGCCTCTGATGTGGAATACGCAATGATGTGTTTACATCCAACCTGCTTGCTGTGTTGACACCACGCGTCAATTTCATAGAGCTGCGTAGCAGAAAAAATGGTTACCAGAAAAAAACTTAATAGATATTGTTTGCTACCAACTAAACTTTCATATAGTAAAAAAGAAAAGTAAAGTCTGTCCCGAGCCATATTGGCTCATCAGGCCGGTGTTTATCTCCGGTTTCGCATGAAACGACTGAGAATATTTCCATTCCCCCTGGATGGGATGCCAGTCCATCACAGGTTACTTCCCTAGCTATTGCCACAGGTACCCATTTATACTCCTGGGTGAAGAGAAACAATTACGGTAAAGTGCCTTGTTCAAGGACACAAGCACCACGGTCGCGGTGAGGATTCGAACCCACATTCTGGCGACTCAGCCATCAGAACCCAAGTCCAATGCGCTAGACCGCTCGGCTATGGCACCCCAAACTTTCATATAGAATGTGTGTATTTTGGCTGGTAGTCTGTTTTAAAATACTTAGCAAAAATATTTGCTGAGCACAATTCTCTACTTAACAGCTCTTTGAAATTGGCCCCTGGATATAGAGGCAACCAGCTCAATGTGACCAGCCTTTGATGGACCCAATACAAACTGTTGCATGTTGCGCATGCAAGCGCTTAGTATCATAACAGGCGTGTATGCTCTTGTGTTACAATCGTTAAAACAGTTTCATAAAGGTGGCTTTCTATCCCGTTTGGTAAGTTGATACGTTATAAGCATGCGCATTGGTAGTACACACATTATGTTGGCTATTTCTGGTTCCAAAGCTGGCTTAATAAACGTGTAATTTAACCTAAATTCCTGATACGTTCAAAAGCCGCGATTCTTGAGGCAGAAATTGATTGAATAAGATTTTGGGTCTTTACAACACATACGTTAAAGGCAAGTTCCAAGCTTTTTAATTTTTTTGCGCACATTAAAAATGGGTGGTCAATGCATTTCCAATGGGCTTCTCATGATCGTTGGAGCCAGCACGTGCGATTTGAAATGCCGTGGTTTTGTTGGAATTATATCACACTTACCAACGGGACAAGTAACATCGATTGGGTCCGTTGCGTACTGACAATTAAACACAAGAGTGCAAGATGGCCTAGTTATTAGTAATGATGGACATTATAATTTGTCCTTGTATAATACACATTGTATCCATCTGTTATGCAGTTTTATATAAGTTTATAAGAAATACAGGCATACTCAATATAATGAATGACAATGAACGAGTCATTGTGCATCTGTGTGCGAATAATGTGCTTATTTATTTCACGTACTCGAATTGCATACACTGATAATCATTAGGAGTAGCTATAAATTCAATCTCAAAATTTGCTGGGGGTGCATTCCACTAAAATATGCGTCGAGCTGTTATGCCCTCAATATTTTCTGAAAAACAAAGATTTGAGGCCCATACAAACGGGACTGTGTAATTGACTTCCAGTTTTGAGTATTTTGGACACACTTTACCTTGAACAAATTTGTTCTAATTTGAAGCGTAGGATGTTTTTCAGTGTGGGCGTTTTCACTAGTGTAGATGGTGGTTTCCATTGGAATAATAATAACTCGACCGGCGTGTGGACTATCCACATTAAATTGAGAATACAATTTGTTTTAAATATGCTTGAAAATTGTTTGGGAGTTTATTTAGTGGGATACACCCCTCGGCTTCTTGTCAAGACAGAGGTCGTTGGACACAACGAAAAAAGAGATTACCATTGGGCCATTCTGTAAGATTTTAAACTCTTCACTTGAATGGAAATGGAGCAAATAGGTGACATTCGCTACTTTGTGTAAACGGCGCCCTCTTTAGGCCACACACGGAGCCTCCTTAACCATTTTGTAAAAGCTATTATGTATAATAATACGTTACTTTTCACTAAATCTAATTTTAACCTCTTTTTTGTGCAAAATTCAAAACAGTTTTTAATAAAACACGTGCAAGTTTCCGTGCTCAAATAATTACAAAATATACTAAAATTTGTAATCAACTAAGATAGATTGGGTGTCTGACAAGCACCTAACATTTCTTGTTTACTTAATCCGTGTGTATAAGGCCAATAAATAAGTCTCCAGTTTCTGATCTCCGTGCGCGTCGTCTCAGACCCGCGTGTCAGCATTTTTAGTTCCATAGTTTGCTATGGAACAATGTCAACTAGAGCTTTATCATGGTGCTGTCATCTTGTTTGTTTGTTTGTTTGTTTGTTCGTTTGTTTTTGTTTGTTTGTGTTTTCATTCAAAACAATGTAAACTAAACAGAGGCTGGAAGTGAAAATAGTCTGGTCCTTTTGTTCTATGAGATTTACATTACTGCTGTGTGATCAAGGTATACTGCAGCCAAAATTGCTGGATCGATTGGAATTCTGCCGTGCTGTGTATATAGGAATTTGATCTGGTTCCAATGTAACATGTATCATTAAAATAAATTAACAAACAAAATTAACAAATAAAATAAAAAACGCGTCACCACACCGATTTTGAAGCCAACCTATGAGCAGAAACCAGAAACTTTTGTTGTTGTCCTAAGTAGAATTAAAGATACTTTTATGTAAATTTACAATTATCTTTAATAAATATAAATAGCTAAATAATGGTCGTGCATCATACATTTATTCGTCTGTAAAATGTGTAGAAATGTAAACGTATTCTTCTGTACATATTTTGTTGCTACAATGATTGAATAAAGTCAGTTTTTATACAAACTGTAAATGCTTCCCTATTGCATCCATAACATCCTCCTTTCATTCCTTATCAATCATACCTTTTCCTATATCTTAGCAGTTTTTCTACCTGAAAAAGGAGATTATAACCGGTCATTGTGTAAGTTTTAAAACGTTAAAAACTATTCACTTGAATGGAAATGGAGCCAACAGGTTTGGCTGGAGACAATCACTGCTTTGTGTAAACGGCGCCCTCTTTAGGCCATACACGGAGCTTCCATGACCATTTTGTAAAAGCTATTGTGTATAATAATACGTTACCATTACTTAAGCTAATTTAAATCTCATGTTGTGTAAAAATTTCCAAACGGTTAATAAAACACGTGCAAATTTCCATGCTTGAATAATTACAAAATAAGTATACTAACATTTGTAAGCAATTAACATAGATTCGGTGTCTGACAAATGCAAAACATAATATTTCTTGTTAATCCATGTCTTGTTAAAGGTGATATTTTAAGTTTTAGGATACGTATGAATAAATGTACTTTTAAAATTACGTAAATTTACAATAACTTTGATTAAATGTAAACAGCGAAATTTGTTTTCTTGTTTAGAATGTGTAGAAATGTATAAGAATTATTCTGTATATGCCGGCGGTGCTGTAATGTTGTTACTTTAATGACTGAATAAAGTCAGTTTATATACAAACAGGAATTCTTCCTATTACATCTCGTTCTGTCACCAACCTGATCTTCTCATCCCAAATCATCCATACCTTTCTTTTTTGTGTAAAAATCTTGCTGAGTATGAATAGTTTTTCAACCTGCAAAAAAAGATTTCCATTGGCCATTTTGTAAGATTTTAAACAGATGAAAACTGTTCATTTGATGGAGCAAATAGGCTTGGTTGGTGACAATGGCTGTTTTGCGTAAACGGCGCCCTCTATAGGCCAACACGGAGCCTCCATGTCCATTTTGTAAAAGCTATTGTGTATAATAATACGTAACTGTTCACTAAAACTAATTTCAACATCTTTTTGTGCAAAATTCCAAAATGGTCAATAAAACACGTGCAAGTTTCCGTGCTCAAATAATTACAAAATATACTAACAACTAACATAGATTCTTGTTAATCTGTGTGCTGTTAAATGTGTTCTTTTAGGTTTGTGGATACATATGAATAAATGTAATTTTAAAATTACGTAAATTTACGATAACTTGATTAATTGAATAAATATAAATATCGAAATTATGGTCGTGCATAAAAGTTTTTCTTTAGAATGTGTGGAAATGTAAAACGAATTCTTCTGTACCTGCCACTATACTTGATTCTCATTCAATTCACAAATCAATGCAATCAATGTACACTACATTTATATTGTACTTTCATCAGTGTTTTTGCCTCCCGTTATTTTCTTGTTTTGTGGATGTTTGTGTTTTGAAACTCTCTTGCTCAAAGTGTCTAATGATTTCTTATTTTTGGGAACTGATTTGGGTTTCTTGCTTTTTGATCGCTGTTCCGATGTAGACTTACAAAGGGTGTATAGATATTGGTTCCGAGAGGAGTTTAAGGGTAGGATGAAGACAACAATCCAGGCGTACATGTCTGGACCGATTACTACCGCCCCAGTCTGAGAAAGTATCCCCATGATGATCACAGGCATCCAACAAGCGAAGTTAGTGCCGACTATGAATGCCATTTTGACCGCCATTCTGATTTCCCGATCACGGTGAGCGGCCACGCGGACGTTTTTCGATGTGCGCTTGACTTCGACAAACATTGCCAGGTAGCAGACAAACACCACCAGGAAACAAATCAGGTTGACACCAAGAAAGAGAATAATTGAGAAAATCCAGGCTGGCTTCTGACTTTTACCTACTGGGATCGATAAAGTCTGGCTCCCGAATGGATTATCAATAGCGTCCTCTTTGACCTCGAAAGCGGTTGGTTTGGTGATGAGTGGTAGTCCAATGCACACATCGGATAAACCGTAGATATCCGAATCTGACCCACTACCAAAGACTGTTGGTCCAATACTCAAACCAAGTGATATTGACCAAATCACAAGTAGAACTACATTGGTGGATTTCTTGCTTGGTTGCCTTGAGCTTAAAGGGTACACGATACCCCAGAAACAATATACACTTATAAGCGTGACAATAAACACAGACGCCTCGCACGACAAGACCGACAACACGCCAGCTATTTTGCATATCACACTTGACCGCCATTGCTTGGCCTCTGTTGAATACGTCTCATCAAAATGCAGATCTGCTACCGCAATAATGAGCATATAAACACCCATCATGAAGTCAGAAACGGCTAGATTTAGAACCATAATTGAGTAACTTATGTTCGTGTTTTGATTTCTATTTCGGGTCCCATGGCACTCCCTTGCTCTTTGAACGATGACCACAGCATTGCCGATGAGGGCACTTAGTCCAAGAACCCACATGGATACACGGAGGAATGTGTTCCGCATGAGACTGCCACAGATGTTCAATGGAGGTTGTAACTCAATCGTCTCACATTGTGATATCATGAAGTTAGGTAAAGAAACAAACTCACAACAGAGTCTGTAGTCGTCCACGTACCTGAAATTTCAATAGAAAATAAACTCATCATGAATTGATTTCATTTTTGCCATACATCGTATCGTCATCATCATTATCATTATCATCATCATCATCTGCATCATCTTCATTATCGTCGACATCATTTTCTTCATCATTATCATCATCATCATCATCATCATCTTCATCATATCTTCATCAACATTATCTTTGTTTTTGTTAACAGTGAAGTCATATTCATCCGTAAGACATCGATCAGCACAAACTGATGTCTTTGTATAATCATCAATAAGTCTACATACTTCCTCTTTGATACTTACAATTCCTGTAAACTCACTAAGTCAGTCACCGCTCCATACTCCACACGGACAGGGTCATCACTTGGTTTATCACCTCTGATCAGACCTCTGGAATAAGATCATGATCATATGTAGGCATTTAAATAAAACATATCACAACAAATAATTCATTGAAACAATCGTCAGCTATAAAAGAACTGCAACTGAATGCCGCAAATATTGCAGTTTTCATTTCATTAAATTTTTTTAATTAAATGCAACACCTCTAAAAGCAGACATTTTACTATGTTCAGACAACTCTTAAAACCCACGATTTAAGTAAATTTAAGTGATTACTATTTGTGAAAATAATTTCTTACAGGGTTTTCAGATTATGGAGTCCACTAAACGCCCTCCTTTTTAGACTTTGTAGAGGGATGTCTCTTGCAATCCTTAAACATGAAACGAAAAGAAAAGACAATATTTAATCGAATGTCTATAATGTAACTAGAAAAGCACTCTTAGAGCGCAAACATTCGCTAAGTAGAGCTGAGCAGAAATTCAGAGAAAAAATCAAAAAAGTCGTCAATTACCCTATTTGATTATGCTGTTCTCGTAGATAAATTTTGTAAAAAAAATAAATAATTAAATCCCTCTGGGGTCTCGAACGTGACAGCCGTACACTTAACCCGCTGAGCCACCAACGATTCTTGAAACTTGATGAAAATATTAGAGTAAATAGGTCACTAGTGCGCTCCTATCGGTTTAGCCTTGACTCAAGGCTGTTGTCGTAGGTCCGTACCGATTGCTAGTCTGAGAAATTCAGAACACACTCACGGTGCGTCGTCCCCGGCCCCGGACATGTACACTGTACAGCGAGATTAATAACTAAGTCGTGAATACGGGTGTGCATTGCGACCTTGTATGCGTTCGAACTCAAACAACAGCCTTGATCCTTCTGTAACCGAAAGTTTCTTTATTTTGCCATTGGATTTCCAATGGAAAGTCGTATAAAAGATGTGGGCGGTTCATTTTAAATAATGGCAAATCACACCTTTTGAGATTAACAATAAGCTGCAATGAATATATATGTGTATTGACCTTCACGTGATTGTTATCCATATCTGTTACCTTCACATTATTTTTAATCATTTGCAACCTGATTTGTATCACATTGTATCACATTGCCTGTGAAAGTATTGCCATTTGTATATAGATCTATAGGTGGTAACATACTTTTCGTTATCTGACATTAGCGAATCGATCGCGCATCGACTTTCTTTTAACCAATCCATCGCAACTTAAGTATCTTCAAGTGTACACAAAGGAATGTGTTACGAGTCTGTTACGTCTGTTTGTTTGTCGTGTCCATCTTTGTCCAGTCCAATGGCGTTATATAGTAACACTAAGCTAAACTCTTAATTCACAAGTCAATAAATAAATTTGGTCATGGTATAATAGGGTCACTTGTTATGGTAAATAGTCACTTTAGCAAACTTTTGTAAATTTTGGGTGTTTGTGAGATCCAGGTGAAAGCCTGTGTGTGTGTGTGTGTGTGAGTGAGTGAGAGAGTGAGAGAGTGTGAGAGAGTGTGAGAGAGTGTGAGAGAGTATGCGAGAGTGTGAGAGAGTATGCGAGAGTGTGAGAGAGTGTGAGAGAGTGTGAGGAGAGTGTGAGAGAGTGTGTGAGAGAGAGTGTGAGAGAGAGTGTGAGAGAGAGAGTGTGAGAGAGAGTGTGAGAGAGAGAGTGTGTGAGAGAGAGAGAGAGTGTGTGAGAGAGAGTGTGAGAGAGAGAGTGTGAGAGAGAGAGTGAGAGTGAGAGTGAGAGTGAGCGTGAGCGTGAGCGTGAGCGTCAGCGTAAGCGCGAGCGTGAGCGCGAGCGCGAGCGTGAGCGTGAGAGTGAGAGTGAGAGTGAGAGTGAGAGTGAGAGTGAGAGTGAGAGTGAGAGTGAGAGTGAGCGTGAGCGTGAGCGTGAGCGTGAGCGTGAGCGTGAGAGTGAGAGTGAGAGTGAGAGTGAGAGTGAGAGAGATAGGTTAGGTCGATTCCGTAACCACCAGGCAAGTGGGTGCAGCCACCGTAGGTTTTGGGCCAGCTAACCCGCAATTCAAGCCCATGGCAGAGGCCAATAGTACTATAAGCCCACTCCACTGACCAGATTCTACTCAGCAACAGCCTGGAACCAACATCGCAAAAATTATACCGTGACCGTTTATCCCGGTGACGAAGCTGGAACCTTCTCTGATGACACCCCATGAGACCGAATTTCCACGTGGCTTGGATGAATTGAGTGTTTATTGTAAATAATTGTAAATAGCAATTCTGTTAAATTAAAGTTTAATATAATATTTGTTCCAAGTTAAAGAATTGTTGTCATTGTGTCTTATTTATTTTGTCGCCCATAAGGAGATACGTATTGTCACAAAGTATTTTAGAACTAGTGTGACATTGACTACTAAAGAAATTCAAATCTGGTATTATTATGAATAAACCGTAGACGTCATCAGGATTTAAATGGAGTTCGTATTATAACAGTAATAATTATAATCATCAAAAACACAACTTCTTTCCCAAAAGTAAATCCATAAAAGGACGTTCACTCACATGTATTCCAAATGATTGAGTTCGGAGAAAGAGTTCGCTTCAAGATCCGTTATTTGGTTCCTGGAGATGTCCCTTCAGTACAAAAAAAAGTATATGAAGATAAGTAGGATGTGAAGCTTTGTATATGGTGTAAGATCAGTAAGAGGAAGGTGTGTATATGGTGTAAGATCAGTAAGAGGAAGGTTTGTATATGGTGTAAGATCAGTAAGAGGAAGGTTTGTATATGGTGTAAGATCAGTAAGAGGAAGGTTTGTATATGGTGGAAGATCAGTAAGAGGAAGGTTTGTATATGGTGGAAGATCAGTAAGAGGAAGGTTTGTATATGGTGTAAGATCAGTAAGAGGAAAGTTTGTATATGGTGTAAGATCAGTAAGAGGAAGGTTTGTATATGGTGTAAGATCAGTAAGAGGAAGGTTTGTATATGGTGTAAGATCACTAAGAGGAAGCTTTGTATATGGTGTAAGATCAGTAAGAGGAAGGTTTGTATATGGTGTAAGATATTAAAGTAAGAGGAAGGTTTGTATATGGTGTAACATCAGTAAGAGGAAGCTTTGCAGTAGCATCATGTAATATCTCTATGGAGTTGTAATAATTTTGTGTGTGTTGGTTTTGAGAAGAACCGATAGTTTGACAACTCGACATTTCGATCAATATAATACCCAGATTGTCTTACGGATCACATATTTAATTCTTCTCCAGCAACAAAAATCTAAGTATATTATAATGTGGTGTGCATTTTAAGATGAAATGCAATAAATAGTATTATTTTGGTGCAGCATCATTTTGAATGTTACATTTATTAAATTGGCTCTTATTGTAATCATGACCATAACGTATTATAATGTAATCTGTGCCCTTTTGGATTTGTTTTACTTACAAAAATGTTAGTTTGATAAGACCGACGAAGGTCCCAGGACGTAGTTGATTGATTTCATTACCAGCCAAAGACCTATGTTAAATAAGCAGGGAAAGTAAGCAAAACTAGATGGGTAGATATCTGAAACATTACGTATTATTATCAAATTAAAAATACACTATACCTGGAGTGATAACAATGTATACATCGCTTTAATTATAAAACAGTTAGCAAGTGCCACCATGCAGTATATTTAAAATTGTTGTAAAATGAAAAACATTGTCAGATCTAGAGGGGGACATTGCCCGCTTTATGTTATCATATCCCTCATGAAATTTACTTCAGGTTTAAACATTTGTAAAATGATATAATTAATATAATATCACCTCTCATAATATCACCTCTGACATAGTGTAAAGGGGCTTTAATTCAATAATTCTCGTTAGATACGGTATTATATAAACTTACAGTGCATTAAGTAACAGGAATCCTTTGAATAGACCAGCATTGAGGACATTGATATTTGCTCCTGATCCTGAAAGTTTACTAAGCATTGACAACAATATCATTATGATGAAGACTCATACGCTTGAATTTATATTGAAATCGATTCACCATTGAGGCTTTAACGGATGACAATTTCAATATTTATTTGAAATTAGTATTTATAAAAGCAATATTGTGTCCAATGCCTAAGAATACAGACATACATACAGGATGAGAAATGACATTTATCTAGCGAATAAGTTGAAATAAATTTTGAAAAACAGTATTGCTGTTTAAGTTTAAGATGTCGCTGGCTACAAATGTTTAAATGCTAGTTTTCTTGAAGGTGTCAGAAAAAACGTTACTTTTTGAAAAGTTTGACCAACAATAAGTCATTATTTGGGTTTTCGAGACGAGTATGTGAACTGAAAAATCGAATCGACTTAAAATACCATACATGACGTAAGTTTAATAACTTTATCTTTATTACTCCACAATAAATAAATATTAAGTTGTATCTTACAGCCTCTTCGTGATCTTCACGATGTTTTTAACAGTTATCTCATTCCAACTGTTCTTACAAATCACATTTAGATCGCTGTTATCGTCGTATTGGCAACTACATTCATTGGGGCACCGCCGATCTGTATTAAGAAACAGAAAACTATATGTCTTAACCATGCTGCTGCCATATTTGTCAGATTCCCTGACTCAAGGCATTTATCATAACACTAATTCTGGGCACGTTTAAGGTGCCAGCCTATATTAGACCACCCTCAACTTGTTTCCATACACTTGTATGGAAGAAAAGAAAAACAACCTACCTTAGCGATGAAAGAACTTCTTGTGTGCTGCAGTAGGGAGGCCGGGACTAGGCCAACCGACTTTCGACGCACTGCATGTAGATATTATAATTTATAAGCTATTATGTCATAATTTGACATTCTTTATTCTGACTAAAATGAATCATAAAAACAGTTGACGTTTTAACCCTATCAAGTCTTTGCATCTTTTCGCTTTTAGACCTGGGTGAGGGGGCTCATTGTGGCCCCTCTTTGTATTTTCTGTATTCTTCATGAAACTTCGTAGACACGGTTTGACACGATCTATCGAATGAGGCCAGGAATTTGAGAAATTAATTGTGAATTATCTCTTGCACCAATCTGACATTATTTTAACCGGCGATTTTAACATTCGTATGAACATCACTTCAAACAATTACGCAAATCAGTTTAAAGATCTGCTCTCTGCTCATGGACTTATCCAGCACATCACAGCACCCACTCGTCGATATGGTCACTGTCTTGACCTCATGATAACGCGTGAAAATACTTCACCTCTCATCTCAAATAACTATCCATCCCGGCTTATCTGATCATTATACAATCATGGCAGATATGAATCTTAAAAAACCTCCAATACCTACCACTTCTGTAACTGCTCGCCATTGAAAAAATGTAAATATCCAAGATTTATGTCATGATATTGAATCTCAACTGGAAAATGTAAACCTTGAAGATGGTGAGCTGGATTCTTGTGTCAATCTATTTGAATCTACTGTCTGTAACATCTTAGACGATCGTGCTCCGCAAAAAACTCGAACTGTTAAACTACAATCTGAATCCCCCTGGTTCAATGATGATATTCGTGCTGCAAGGAAAATCCGCCGTCAACTTGAGCGAAAATGGCGTGACAATAGGAAACCTGGAGTACATCGGCAAGAATACTGTAACCAACGTGATATTGTGAAGAACATGATTAACCAGGCAAAAATAGCTCACTACTCATCTCTTGTGGAAGAGAGCTCTGGTGATCAGGAAAAAAAACTCTTTAACATTGTTGAAAAGCTGCTTCATAAACCCAAAACTCCAGTGCTTCCATCTACACACTCCGAACAAGACCTTGAAAATGCATTTTCAAACTTTTTTGTCACAAAAATTGAGAATATCCATCGTTCTTTTCCCCCAGGACCTGCCATTCTATCACAAACACCACCACGCAAGGATCCATATTGTAGACTGTCTATGTTTGAGCCT
Organism: Zoroaster sp. YZ-2022; assembly: GCA_029582265.1. Classification (NCBI taxonomy): domain Eukaryota; kingdom Metazoa; phylum Echinodermata; class Asteroidea; order Forcipulatida; family Zoroasteridae; genus Zoroaster; species Zoroaster sp. YZ-2022. Next base: position 59,671,082 of record CM055817.1, read on the forward strand.
ACTAGTGTTACGGAGATCAAGAAACTCATCATGAAATCGCCATCAAAATCATGTAAACTTGATCCAGTACCAACTTCGCTAATAAAACAAAATATTGATGTGTTTGCTAAGTATATCACAATTATTGTAAACAGATCTCTTTCTTCTGGTTGTTTCCCTGATAGCCAGAAGGTTGCTCATGTTAAACCACTCCTGAAGAAACCCAATTTGGACAAGGAAGTTTTTAAGAATTACCGACCAGTAGCGAATTTAAAGTACCTTAAAAAATAATCGAGCGAGTTGTTTCATCACGGATCTCTGACCATGTTCGTGCTAATAACCTGTCGGACACATTTCAATCAGCCTATAAACCATTTCATGGAAAGGAAACTGCTCTTCTCCGCGTCATTGTATTTGCCATGGATGATGGACAAATCGCTGCATTAGTTTTGTTAGACTTTAGCGCCGCTTTTGACGCAGTCGATCACAAAATCCTTCTCTCCCACCTTCAATCTCATCTTGGAATACATGACACAGTCCTGGATTGGCCTCAACATGTTTGTATTGGTAACGCTATCTCCGAGCCTGTTATTCTTGACGACTAGTTCTGTACCCCAAGGCTCCATGCTCGGCCCACAGTGGTTTACTGTTTATACCTTTCCAGTTCGTGATATCATTTTGAAGTATAATTTAAATTATCATGTCTACGCTGATGACACGCAGCTTTACATTACTTTTAAATCTTCTCAAGAACCTGCCTATTCGTGTATTACAACGCTGGAGAAATGTATTCAAGAGATTCGAAGTTGGATGAGGCAAAACTTCTTGAAACTGAATGACGAAAATACAGAATTTGTTCTATTTGGATCACGTCAGCAATTATCTAATGTTTCTCTTCCATTTATTACAATTGGTGACTCGCAGATAACCCCCTCATCACAAGCACGTAATTTGGGTGTTATATTTGACTCGACAATGACTTTAAAACCTCATATCTCCAACATTGTTCGCATATCCCTTTCAGTACCATGACCAATTTTTCAATTATGCATTGGGTACCACACTCATTTCTTTTCATGTCTACTTGGTTACCACATGACTTTTGGCAAGTTTCATTGTATAGCGCCCTCACATGTTGATACAATGCAAGGCAATTTCTCTATTGTTAACATAGGTGTCATAATGAATTACTCTCACAGCCATGAAATCAACTTTATAATAAAAGACCAATTATGTTGACCTACATTAAAATGGCAAAACACTGTTATTGGGGTTTATTAAGTATTATGTGACTTATACAGAAAGGAAACTGAATGTACAATTTTTTAATCTATTTTGTTTGAGCAAAAGACTGAACAGGGACTTGAACCCATTCCTGAACCCTTCCAGCCCCCCCCCCCCCCGTTCAATGTTGGAAAATCTGGGCTTGCGGTGTGCGTGCATCACATCAACATTGAAGCGGGGGGAAGGGTGGAATTAAATGAAATCACATGCATACAATCAAAAGTAGTTGGGCACAGACAGATCATTGGGTATGAAAATTCTCAAAACAGGGAACAACACACATTGGCTTATTACACTGTTTACAGATCATACGCGTTTGTGTTCTCTTTGCCCTCGTACTGCAAACAACACAGTCACGTTTTTTGCTGGAGACATTTTTTCCAGGATAGTGTTGACATGAAAAGGGCCTGGACGAACATGGAAGTTGGCTTGCATGCTGTACGGGGTTGTACTTCCAGGTGGATAAAAGTCCTTCGATGACCTTTACCCTAAAATCCAAATTGGAAAGGTGATGGTTTGTAGGTATGGTGTTGTATACCACAGTAGCATTCAGAAAGCAGATGTCAAGAATGTTTACGAATACTCTTTTCCACCATTTCATTGTTCTGTGCGGATGAGAGTAATACTGCACAATTTGTGCTGCCAGATCAGTTCCTCCCATGTATTTATTGTAATCGCAAACTATAGAAGGTTTTTTAATCTCGCGATGTCCGGTTAAACTGTTTTTACTACGAATCTGCTTAGTGGTGACACTGCAATTCCCGTAATTTGTCAAGAGAGTTACACGCTTTGTGTCTTGCCAGACGACGCAAAGTTGGCCTGCCTTTGTATAAAACCGGGGGTCTTCTGTTTTTTTCATTGGGAACTTTTTGGGATGAGCAAAATCAGGAATTCCTTGTGTGGTGTAGCGCACAGTTCCACAAACTCCAAATCCTAGCTGTGATAACTTGGAGACCAGAGCTGGGCTATTGTACCAATTATCCATGAAAATGACATGACCCTTGTGTTCCAGTCCTTTCACTAGATCCAAGACAACCTGGCCTGGTGCATGAAGAACGGATGGATGGTGTGTTGCCATGGTTGCAGCATGCACAGTGGAGGGTTGAATTGTTGCTGTGCTTGGCCGAGACCCTGTGAACATCTTCCAAGCACACGTATACCCGGATTCGGACTCATTTAAAGAGAAGCATTTCAGTCCCCACTTGTTGGCCTTTCGCGGTAAGTACTGCTTAAAGCTCAGTCGTCCTTTAAACTTCACCATACTCTCGTCTGGTGAGAGGTTTCGTCCAGGGCTGTATATTTTGAGAAAGGTTGGCAGTACAATGTCGAGTAAAGGGCGAAGTTTTGCCAGTTTGTCGGCAGGGCTGTCGACTTGAGCTCTGTTGTTGGCTAGGTGAAAAAATCTAAGGATTGCAGTGAATCTCACGGTTGCGGGACATAGATGACGGATATACCGGAATTCGAAGGACATCCGACATGGATCAGTGCATGCTGTATCGAGGCCTTTTGTTGATGCCCATGCAAAGTAATAATGCCACGAATGCCATCATTTCGGGAATATTTGTTGGAGTCCAAGCAGACTGACGATTGGTTGGGTTTGCAGGCAAAGTTTGCTCAGCATATCGATTTGTCTCCGTCACCATCAGCTCCCAGGTGGCTTGACAGAAGTACAGTTGAACAATTTGTAAAGGTGTACAGTTACTCAAATCTTCAGTAGTTCCCCTGTTTCCACTGAATTGCATGGGTTTCTTCGTGTATGCGTTAGTTTCACACCAACCAGACCGGTAGTTTGGCTTTTCCGATGATGATGATGATGTCGGGACGCATTCCTCTTCACTATCATCCGACTCCGGTGTAGAATCCTCGTCAGAAGACATATCTGACCCACTATCTGCGAAGATTTCTTCCAAAATGTGTGCACTTCGATCGGCGTCCATAGCTATCAATGGCATGCAAAAGCTCGCGGGCGTCCTTTTTCAGCCAATCAGAAAACACTTGTCAATTGAGGGCGCTATTGACATTTTCCTAAAACAGGTGTTACCGACGTGCCACAGGGGCTCACCGGGAACAAATGAGAATTGTTTTCGCGTGCCAAAAGACTACCACGGTACCCAAGAGATATACAATATTGAGCCAATATGGCACAATGGGGTTGAAAGGGATATCATCATTTCATATCAGAAATATTAGCCGAATAAGGAAATACTTGAATAAAAGTGTTGCTGAACATAAAGACATGCGTTTGTCACATCACGGCTCGATAACAGGAATGCTCTCATTTACGGTCTCCCGCAGAATCAAATATCTCGTCTTAAGGGAAAGAACTGCACTGGTTTCCTGTTTCACAGAGAATTGTTTTTAAACTTATGCTAATTGTTCACAAATCTTTTAATAGTACTGCTCCAATTTATATTTCTGAACTGCTTAAAGTCTACACTCCATCACGCAATTTGCGCTCCAGCAACATGTCACTCCTAAAGGAACCAACTTCAAAACGGAACTGGGGTGATAGGTCTTTTTCTGTCGCGGCTCCGAGACTCTGGAATCATCTTTCAACTAAACTCAAATCTTGTCATAGTATAACTAGATTTAAGACGATGCTTAAAACTCATCTTATGTCACAATTCTTCAAAGATGATGTACATTTGTAATTGCATTGTAGGTACATGTATCTCGGTACATAATTTTGTTCTATGCTATCATTGTAGATTGTTTGTATTCATGTTTTTTCTTTGTTTCCGCGCCTTGAGCGCCCAGTAGGGTAGATATGTACGCGCTACAAATCTTCATCATCATCATCATCGTCATCGTCGTCGTCGTCGTCGTCGTCGACGTCGTCGTCGTCGTCGTCGTCGTCGTCGTCGTCGTCGTCGTCGTCGTCATTATTATAATAATATAGTATTTTTAACAAAAAAGTGGAAATTCAGTTGGACCTGTTCAAAATAAACGGATGACCTGGCAACCAGGACCGCCCGTTACCATTGTTTTTTGCGTGAGGGGGTCTCAAAGAATAGTAAGGAACAGTCAGGAAATTTCAGCTTGGATAGATATAGCGTTCTGGAGAAATTATTTTAAAAATGTCAAATGGGGCACATTAATATTGTGCCCCCCCCCCCCGCACGCCTGACAGGGTTAAACAAAAAAATAACAATAGGCTTAATCTTACTATGAATAAACAAATTAAAGATTTCATTTCCTAGAAACGTACTTAAACTGGTTTTGCATATTTGTTTGTTGTAACCAATCAGCATTGCAGAAATCCTGTTTGCCACCATGTTCTAGTAGTGAAAACGAGGTAAACCTGGCTATGGGGACGAGGTTGAACTTATGGCGGTAATAAGTGAATGAGCGCCCTCAAGAGGTGAAACATAGACTTACCGCATTCCTTCTCGTCATCTCCTTGAGGGCAGTCTTCATGTCCGTCACAAAGCTTAGATAGATACTTACAGTCATTGGATTTCTTACAGTGATAAAACGCAGGACAGGAGATATTGTCTATGTAAATAAGGACGAAAAAAAGAATGTTTAAAATTAATCAACAGGCAGAGGGCGCTACAAACAGAATATGTAATTGTCACCATAAGGTTTTCCGTTCGAGACTCACTGTTATCATCATCATTCAAATTAATATACAAACATCCATAAAATCCCAAACATGGCAGAACGGTTGTTTTGGTGACAATGAAGAGTTTCTTGGCACGGGGCGCTACAAACACATAATCATGATACACCAGCATCCTAAAAATTCCAAATGTGGCGGACGTTTTTGTTGACAAAAGAGTTTTCCGATTGGACAGGGCCAATTATTAATGTTCATTATTTGAAAATTTGGTTCCAATCCGGTAAAAAAAAGTATAATCGAATTGAGATAATATGATTTACAACAACCCTGTGACCCGGACTAAACGTACGGAAGTGTATGATCCGGAAATAAAAAATATCTGGAAATTTAATCGACGAGCATGGGACTTTAAATTAAATCCCCCAAACATGTCGTCTTACCGCAGCCCTGTTCGTCTATTGCGTTTACTTGACAATCTTTAAACCCATCACATCTGGCGCTGTCTTGTAAGCATAAACCATCACCGCAGTCTAGACCGTTGAAACAATGATTTGTATCTGTAATACAAAATGGAGGTTGTTACCCTAGCCCAGGTAATATACTTTCACCTTATAGAGAACACATTAGGAATATTATTGTTACCCTATCAGGCATGGGGACAACTATTCTTCAGAATTATTTGACTGATAGATGTTACTTATCAAACACCAAGAGCCGATCACAAATCACGAAAAGATCCGAACAAAGATTAGTTCTATAAACAAAGCTAAATTATCAGGCTTTTTCCTAACTATTATTGAAGACCCCTCAGCCTAAACCACTTTTGTCCAATTAATTTTCCTATTTGCGTTAGTGAATGCATATGAAAGGCAGATTTGTGCATATTGTAAAACAATTAACATTTATGTTGGGGTTTATTGTCACTGCTAACGAGTTATTAAGCTCAAAACACAATCTTAGTAATCTGACATACTGGAAATCCATCTTTTCCAATACATGATTTTATGCCAGATTTCTTATTTTACGGTATTTTAGTACATTTTCATTCAAATAAGATATGACCTACCCTCGTAATCAACGTGTGTCATTCTGAGATGAAAACCACTATACTCCACAGTCGAATCACCAATAAATGAAACATCAACCTCGTAAGCCTCCAATAATATTGAACGCACTTTTGTCGCTCCGTGCAACACAAACGACATATTTTCCTGGCCGTACGAACTGATGTGTACCAAGTCGCGCTCTGTCTCCGTTAGGAAAGATACCACTTCAATGGATATATTATAAGCAATGGATGTGAAAGAAAGGTACACTTGCCACCAGCATCCAACGTTTTCTGGATAGTTCAAAGGGTAGCGGGGAGACCTCAGATCGAATGAAGCATTAGGCTGTACTAGATCAATTATACTTGCACCACATAATCCTGAAACAAAATTAACTTTATTCAATATTTACGACCACGTTAAGAGCGTTCGACCCTATCCTTATAAAGGACAAATATTGTATGAAAGTCCATCGATAGATATCAAATGAGCAACGTATTTATATGCACTTATAAAATGCTTCCATTTTGTTTTTGAGGCTAGTGTCTTTTGCTCAAAAAAGGTGTCTTGTCAGGTTGGTGCTAACAATAAATTGTCAATGGAGGGCGCCCCAGTTTAAAAGATCTACTGAGCACCAGTCACGTTCTATTGGAGACATCGGGGAATGTGCTTTCAGGAAATATAACATTGGTCACCTCCTAAAAATGTAGCCCTACATTTAGTGTATTATCATCCTCGTTCTCCTACCATTTTGGCGGCGCGCCCGTTGACTTAGTTTGATTTAAATCTCTTTCTACACCTTGATAAACAAACCTGAAAGAAAGCAGAAAGGTAGGCTTCTTCCAAACGGGTTATTTTGGACGCAGACCAGATTATATGTGTTACACGCTACTTCATCCTCTTCGCAGCTAACTGCAACAATTTAATTTAAAGCAAAATTATAATCTTTATTAGAAACAGTTAAATGGACAAAACTTACTTCGTGCAAAATGTTCAGCTCCTATCAATAAATTGTTATCCCAATTGCTACCTAATTTCTACCCCTAGGATTTTTATGTTGCAACCAAAATCACTTTCTTTTCGCTTCAAAATAAACTACCAACTTCTTAGGTCAGACATCTGACGGTGGAAAACAGGGCGGGCTTCAGACAACTATTATTCATAGAAACATTATTTTGCAGCATCGTATGCAGAATTTATTTGTCTAATGAGGAGTGCACCCTTCCGTCTATGGAACGCCGAACCAGGCATAATTATACAGTAATTGATACAAATATCTGCTATCATGTACTAAACATTGTTTTCACTGAGTAAATATAAGGAATGGCTCAACATTAGCATTTAAAGACATTATTACTTTGAGTGATAAACTATTGATTTGTTGCCTTATACACCGACGTAGTGCTTTTGAGTGTCTGTGGATTGTACTCTGCCGGGTTTTGAACCCACAACTTCCTGGCTAGTGCAGACGTCATAACCTTTCGACCACTAAACCTTGCCCAATGACGATAGGCCGGCAGGTTCCTATAGTAGCGGGTATCGCGATTAGCATTAATTGATGGAATTCTTGCTTCGAGTGATAAAGAATGATTTGGTTTATTTATGTATTGACAAAACTGCTTGTAAGAGTACTCTTCCTTACTTTGAATCAAAACATACATTAAAACTAACCTGTGAACGTTTCAGCTTATTGTGTAGTGAATGGATAAACAGAGAAAATGCAACAATTCCTTATTCATTTTCTTCCTGTCAAGATATTGACAATGATTTCACGCTTCTCAAAATAACTGCCTCTGAGACAAAATTATTTCTTGAGAAGATTGATAACATCATCAGTTTTATATTAAAATTAAAATTTTAATCTATTTCATTTAATAAAATACCAATGTTTTATCTTTAAATATTTATTGTATTGTTGTAGTAAACAACCACAAACAAATTTACCTTCCCGCATCTGTTTAACATCAAGAATGAATCCTTTCTCCTGTATTGATTCATACGTCGATCTGAAAATCATAAACAGTTCGTTTTGTGTCGAGGCGGTTTTCAGTGGATACTGAACTCTGAAAACAATCATACAAATATTTTAAAACAAAATAGTACAAACATGTAAATTATTCGCATTTTGTTGAGGAAAAACAACAGCGAAACTCACCTATTAAGCGTCAAATATGAATTTTGAAACATGCGTCCGTTTCCAATATCCAGATAATCGTAGTATAGATGAAACTCAATGAAAGTAATAACCACATGGTATCCCACTTCTGCCACCACCAGCCACTGACACTGAGTGCTTGCAGGATACGATAGCAGCCGGTGTGGTGTTGAAATCATTGTTGTATCATCTCCGGTGATTACGGCCAGACCATTTCTACACAGTCCTTGAAATAAAAAAGTATACAAATATATATAGACCTTCATCATGCCGCGGTCATCTTTGTAAGATTCCCTGCACACGCACGTATAACGCTAATTATCAAAACAAAGCCTCGGCTTGGTTATATGAATTTTATTGAAGAAAAAAGACGGTTGTGATGTGTTCAAGATCTACTAGGTCACCTTCTTCTACGTCGAAGGTGTTGAGTCCTAGGGCACAATGTTATGAGATATAAGACTCAAATTGCCCTGTCTTTCATCATGCAGGTTAATAATAGCTCATTTGTTGTACTTAAGCCTGTGTCCCTGCGCAGCTTGTCCATGTAGGTAAGATGTCCACTATACCTCTTTGAGCTTGACCATGCTTGAGCTCCCATAGTGGAAGCTTGCTGACGGACAGCTCAGGGTGACGATAACAGTGCCCAGCGAAGTCGAGGTCTTCTGGTACAGATCTATTCTGCATAGAGATCTAAATTGGACATGCACTCCTCCCACCTTACACCCAAATACCTCACGTAGAATTTTGGTGAAGCAGTCGTCTTGTTGTTTTTCGCTGATGTTAATGTCCAGGCTTCACATCCATGGAGTAGTACTGATTCAACAGTAGCCATGAAGAGCTGTAGTTTCAGGCTTCCACTCAACAACATAACCTTTTTCATACTGTGAAGTGCTTTCCATGCCAGAGCTTTTATCACCTTGATGTATCTGCCTGTGTTATCAATCCATGACCCAAGATATTTGAAGTCACGCTGCCTGTCTAGTATGTCCCCGCTGTTTACTTTGAGGCCTGTGCCCTCATGATGTTGTATGCTATATACTTGGTTTTTCTGACATTCAGCCGTATGCCTACCATACCTTTTGACATTCGCTCTCTACTTCGCAAAGAAGCTCTTGTGCTTGACAGATCTGTTCAGACTTCAATGCAGGGCGAACTCTCCTACTCGGTCTGGGGTTTATTATATAGCCCATCTCCCCTTCCTTGCCATTGACAGCCTGTCTCATTGCATAGTCCAGTATGATGATAAAGAGGTATGGTGCATCGCTCCTCTGTCCATCCGGAGACACTACCTGTTTGTTCTTCTTTACTTCCTCGATGACCCTCCTTAGGGTTAATATCTGGGCTAAACTCGACCTCTTCTCTCTGGAGCCATTTTGGTTCTCATGCAGGTGTGGGTCGATAGCAGGTCTGATTCTATTCAGAATAATTTTGTTGTAAAGTGTGGCAACGACTGATATCAAACGTATTCCCTTATAGTTATCTGTTTGGTTTAGATTTGATTTGGTATTGGAGTTATGTTCAGTAAGGACCACTTCTCTGTTTTTTTTACTATTCATATGGCTTAATTGCACATTGTCCAAATCACAAAGCTTAATAAATTCAGGAGTTATTTCATCAGGTCCACAAATTTTGCTTAGCTTGAGGTTTCCTTGGTTTTCTCAAACTCTGAGACGCTGAAGGGCCCTTCTTCAATATGGAGATAAGTCACCAATTGTTTTTGATCAGCAACATACCTCATTTGTAGCACATTATTCACCATGAAAATTCGGTAATTAAAATATATATACATTTAAAAATTTAAAAAAATTAAAAAAATACGAAGAGCAATTTTTTTTCCGTTTGAATGACTACGTTTTTGGTTATTAAAGTATGGTTATGAACAAAACAAAATTAGAAGTAAACATGAAAACAATAATAAAAACTTAATTTACAAATTATAAAAAGAGCAATTTATCAATTATATTCCGTTCTAAGTTGCTCTTTGATTTAAAGTGCTATGACGCTATTTGTCCTACAATAATTAACTTATTTGTCATAATGTGTTGCAAAAACAATTGTTGCAAAAATGTAAATGAAAATTATTAACCGTCAACAAAATAATGTATAGAGATAGAGACAGAGATAAAGAAGAATATTTACCGCAATCAAATTCATCAGAAATATCATTGCAGTCATTTCTGCCATCACACACGGAAGATTTCAAGACGCAGCCTGTCCCAGAACGACAAGAATATTGACTTCCTGTACAATTTCCTGATATTGAGAAGAGAAAAATATATTATAGAGGGCTATGTTGCTTCTGTGATACAATATCACTTCAACAATGAATTAAATGTTGGCATAGATTTCCTTATTAAAATTATTGGGAAATATACAGAATTATTTACATATAACTCGACAAGACTTGACTCCACAATTAATTACACTATGTATCCCCTCCGTCAACTTTTAAGGTAAAAATAAACACATCCCCTGTTAGAATGTTTGCTTTCGGTCAGGCAGTCATTGAAACGTACTCATTTTTTCGACAATGTGAGTTAATTTTTAAAATGTGACGTCACGTTTCCAATCTTTGGTTGTACAAAACGGTTTGGGGATTTTGTTAACATAAATAGTTCGGCTCTCTATAGCATGAGAACAATTTAAAGAAATGAATATCCGTGAAACCTCACCACAGCCATATTCATCCTCTTTCTCAGGGCAGTCTCCCCACCCGTTGCAGACGGCTGTTTCATGGAGACATCTTGGACCCGAGGTGCACGAAAATTCATTTTGTGCACATTCTGGTGGTCAGAAAATATCGATATGCATTAAGCTTTTATCTTGAAATTAATATTTGTTAAAATCAAATTACAATTTGTATCCTTTAGTTTAATACGGATGGAAATCGAACCAGTATTGGAAATCAAAATGTTAGAATAAGTAAACTAGTTTTAGTTTAGTTCTGTTGCTTAAATTATTTGAGTTTTAATTTAATTGTTTTAATTTAATGTTTGAGTTTTGTGGGTTATTCTTTTGAGGAAAGGAGGTAATAACAGACGTATTGCAATTGTCGTTCCGTTATAATGAATATTTTGTGATACAAACCTTCACGGAACTTCATCCGCACTACTCATATCTAATTATTGATTAATTTGTGATTTAAATGGCAACTGATTTTATTTAGATGATACTAGCTCTTCATGAAACAGTTCAGAAACATTAATAATAACAAGCACCCTTACTGACAAAGCACCTACCAATTGCAATGTACTGACGTATGTCGATCCTGGTAGTGCTTGCCTCGTAAATATAAAACGTGTGTTTGATATCCATGTTGACGGGCCACCCAACGATAAAATGGTGGAAATCGTTTTGGACCTCCGTCTTGATGATGTTCCTTCGTTCTCTAGTGCGCCCTCACCGATAGTAATGACGCAACGAGGAGGTCAAATAACTCAAACTGCACTCTGAACCCGGGGTCAGGAGGTTATGACCCAGAGCACATCAGGCCAATGTCGGTTTGTTCAAGGGAGTACGGAGCACCGGAGTTTATCCGAATCAACTCATTTTCGCAAAAATCTGGAAAATATGCCACAACAAGTCACTTCAAAGTCACGTGGACAATAAACCGACGCAAAAATGATGTCATGTAAAAATGCTCATGGGTAGGGCCACGTGTACACTCGTGCCAGCTATGTGCTATGTTCGCACACACCTACTATTGCAATAAATTGAGTAGTACACCTACAGCCTGCCCATATATTAATTAAATACTGTCTCCACTTTACATTGGCAGAATAAATGTTTTACAACCTCAGTTTTTGGAGACGTTTGAGATCTTGTTTCATTTCGGTTTGCGGTAACATGCGTTTATCTCGAATATCGCGACGCTGAGGTACAGGTTCTGAAAAGAATCTTATCGCACAACTCGTATCTCAACCTTCGTTAAGTGAGAAAGGTTCGAGGGAGAACCAATGTCGGGCAGGGTTTATCAACATCATAACGGGAATCAGTTTGTAGCCTTCCGATATGCTAGTGAGTTTTGACATCAAGTCATTATTCACCAACGTACCTACAGACGAGGCTATCCTCGTGACTATGTCGATATTCGAACATGACAGCACGCTCCCGGAACGAACCAGCCTAACGCCAGATCAAATCGTTTATCTACTTTCAACTTGTGTGAAGTCCATATACTTCCAATGGAGAGAGGCTTACTATCAGCAGTCTTTAGGCACTCAATGGGATCCCCTGATATCCCCGGTCCTACAACCAACATCTCCATGGAAGATTTCGAACAGAAAGCCCTCGAGACAGCACGATACCAACCCAAACTATGGCTTCGACACGTACACTGTAAACATAATTTATGGGCAAAGTAAACTACTTAATTGTTGGTAAATAATTGTCTAATTTATGGTTAAATTCTGACGTTGGGTAAACCTTTGAAATTGCCTACAATTGTCATATTAAATTTCATAGAAGGTGGGTATATTTTGCAATGGTTTGATATTATCAGGCTTTGCCCATATATTGGTCAAAGCGGCACATGATTACTTTCTTCAGTTGGCAACACGGAACTCAAAGTCTCCAAAATGGGCAAAGGATAGAGGGTGCAAGTAAATTAACCAACGATTTGGCGCAGGCTATGTGCTACTGCTGCTGGCGGCCGGAGCTCGGGCTTGCCTGGGCATATATATGTAAATCACAGTTTTATATCACAGAATCATTTAAATAAGGACAAATAATTATGTTATTTTTCTCATCAGCTTTACTTTGGCGACAATGTAAAATCAGTCATAGGACAGCCGATACTCTTATGCAATAAAATAATCATCTTTCGATATTTGTCAATCGATCCTTGTTATGTTACTTGAGTTGTTTTGGTTTAGATTTTTTTCTTCAATATATAACGCCCAGGAATTGAGCGACATAATTACACAACCATTGGGCAAAATTTGACCTGATTGTTGTGGATAATTTAGCAATGTGACGTCATAGGCGTGAGTTAAATCTTTGGTCTAATGAGGGCGCTGTTGTGCGTCGTTCGCCAGATATAGTTTGTAGAAACCATTCTAACATCGTGACTACTCCATTGATTTTTGTCCCTTTTTTGAATGCGCCCAATGTTGTAAGTATAAAATAAACGATTTAAAATAAAGATTAGTTATTTAAGTTAAGTTTGTATCAAGGATGGTAAATGATGATCGGGAATTAATGTAAAATTTGATTGCAAAATTTACTTGATTATTTCGTTTGAGCATGAGGTTTAACAACGTGTAGTTGCTTATAGGGTAATGCATGTATGTGTTACTGCGGTATACAACATGTCGAGTTATGTTTTCTGGCTGTGGATTATGGATGATTTAAGTTGAAAAATGTTAAATTTGGAGATTTAATTTCATGTGTCGATGCTTGAAGCTGATTGATGTTGAGACAAAGCAAATTTAGGCAGAGAGAATTAATACACAGGGGACACAATTTTTGATAAACAATTGTTTTAATCAGTATTATGTTCATGTAACTAAATTTGAGATAATTAGTGAATTGTAAATGCTGTTTATCAGATTTTTATTATTGTTTTTGGTTCGTTTCTATTAAATCACAGATCGAACCGTGTTGATTGCATTGGTGTCATAACAAAGGTCATAACGTACGTCAGTTATTTCGTCATCAGTGGTGGTTAGTTGTATGATTATACGTCACACTGATTTTGGACACATGAGGGCCATCCAGTACCCATGAGTTGGTTAGATATAGGAGAAGTAACAATTTATTGGTTAGGAACTATGCTCAAACGTTGGTTAGGTTTTGACCAACAAATGGAAACTTTGATGTGATCAATAGGTGGTTACAAAGACAAGTTGCCCAATTAGTGGTTAATTACATCAAGTTATCTAATTGTTGAGACAGTTCATTTGCCCAAGAATTAGGAAAATACTTTTATCGAGTAAGAGTGACTAATGTATTGCCCAATAGATGGATAGGTTGACTATTGCTCTATTATACGTTGGGTAAAATGTTGCAATTATTTGCCCATTTTTTACAGTGTATATCATACTTTCATCATTTCCAGTACCCCCCAGGTTCCCCCACGAAAAATCCCGATAGTGCCCCCAAAAAGAAAAGGAAAAACCCATACCCCTGGGCTCCCCACTGAAAAGCAATGCCCCCCTGAAAAAGTCCTGGGTACGCCGCTGGCCACACTTCACACTTAATCCAGCGTATCCTGAGGGAAGCTGACATAAAGGTCTACTACCGGACTCGCAACAAGTTGGAAACAAAGTTACACACCCACAAGGACAGGCATGATCCCAGCGGTCAAGCCGGGGTTTACCGAATCCCTTGCACTTGTGGTAAAGTGTACAATCATTTGCGAGAACCGGCAGACACCTTCGACCAGGCTCAATGAACACAAGGGACACACAGCCGCAGAGGGAAATCGTGACAAATCTGTGATCATCAAACACTCCACCGATTTAGACCATGTGTTGACTGGCAGAAGGCAGAGATCATAGCCCCGGAGAAGAACTGGTACACCCATCGTATCAGAGAGGCTATTGAGATTCATAAACATGACGCACTGTCCCTCAGGACATCGGCTTTTTCATCAGCAGCATATGGCAGCGTTCAATCCTACCCATCCATCTGCGCTCACACCCCACAGTCAACTGACACGCCTCCAGCAAGCAGAGCAATCACACACAGCAGGCAACCCACGCAACAAGAACAATGGCCACGGTGGCAACCATCACACAACAGTGGCACCAATCAGAACACTTCCCATTCTACACATACCATGGGTCTCTTCCTTCCTCCATGATAATACTCAGCATTCTCCTGACTTAAAACCTGGTTTAGTCATCCCATGTATATAGTCAACTCAACATTGCACAACCTGTTGAATCCACCTTTTAAGGTTTTGACTTTACCTTGCACAACAGTTTAGTCAACCTTCGTCAATCACTGGCTACGCTGCGTAAAGCCTTTCGCTAATCGTTTGTAACCCACATGGTTGTTGTCTATTTTGTTTCATGTGACCGTCATAGTCGTTATTCGAATTGCTCGTTTTTTTAACAACTTTTTAGAGACGTTTAAAAAATTTAGCCCTGATTATGAAAAATTTGGGGAAACGCACGCCCAAGTTTGTGCATGGTTCTAGGTTTCAGCTTCAGTTGCAGGTATGCGCAGTCAGTCTGGCTTCAGCCTTGCATGTTTGTTTGGTTTCGGCCCTGATTGTTAGCCTTAGCCAACGGCTTCGTTTAGTTAATTGTTTGTTCAGTCTTAGTGGGGCAGGAGGGTTCGAAACCCTACGACTTTTAGATGCGATGTGATCGCCCTGGACCCGGGAGCCAACCATGTCATCTTGTCTGGTTACTAAAATCAAAAGAAGGCAAATCAGGAAACGTTGACCGAATAACCCGTGAAGTCCCCTGTGGTTCTCCCTGAGCCATATGAGCGACAGTAGAGAAAACGAGTTGCCAGACATTGGTTCTGCCTTTCGAACACTTTGTTGGTTGAGGATACGAGTTGTGCGGGGATTAGGTTCTTTTCAGAACCTGTACCGGTACCTCAGCTTCACTGATAGTGACACATGGTATTACCGCAAACCGAAACGATATCGATATTCCACCATGCAAAGCCTTTAAATCTTATAAATATAAACTAGTAAGCTTCATTTATTTGATAGCCTATGTCTGACATTAAGTTTGATATTTAACCTGAACAAAATTCTGACACCAACAAAACATTGGGTACCAGTTTGATCATTATATACTAACTGCACACAAACTCGTCAAAGAAGTCTCCACAGTCATTCTGTCCGTTAAGCATAGCTGGTCCTTTTGGGATACAGTCTCCTGATGCGTGCATGCGTAAAAGTGTTCACCACAACCACCTAGGAAATACAGAACAATCTTTGTTTTAGACCGAGAAAGAGACAGATACGATCATTAAAACACTCAGTCTGGGTCTTTAAAGTACTTAAATATTAGATGATTAGATGACAGGCTGTTATAAATATTGCCTCTCTCGAGGGATTGTAATTTGGAAGATTTTATAGAAAACTAATTACTCCACTTAGTTTTCTCTTACCACACCCTAATTCATCCTCGTAAGCGTCGCAGTCCAGTCGACCATCACAGATGAGCTAGCGATGTATTAAGGCATTGAAGACCAGATGGAAGCATAAAAACTGGGATCGTCATCACACTCTTAAATTATGATCAAGAAAATGCAAAGATTCAAATTAAAGCCATTTAGATTCGAAATCATTCAATATTTGTTGAACTCCATTGATTTCGAGTTCAACGAACCTTAA
>CM055817.1:59687909-59757163 GCA_029582265.1 Zoroaster sp. YZ-2022
AGGGGTAGATGGAGGTGACCTAGTAGACCTTTAACACATTACAGCCCTCTTTTTTCTCCAATACAAATTCACATGACCAAGCCGAGGCTGGAAGGGAAAATAGTCTGGTCCCATTTATGTTTTGATAATTAGCGTTATACTCGTGCTTGCGTCTACAGGGAATCTTACAAAGATGGCCGTGGCACGATAATGGTCTATATATTTGTATATTTTTTATTTCAAGGACTGTGTAGAAATGGTCTGGTCAAAATCAACGGTGATGGTATAAAAATGATTTCAACACCATACTGGCCGCTATCGTACCCTGCAAACGCTCAGCGTCAATGGCTGATGGTGGCAGAAGTGGGATACCATGTGGTCATTACATTCCTTGAGTTTGCTCTGGATCAATTCAGGGAGTATCTGGATATTGGAAACGGACGCATATTTCAGATTCCATATTTGACCCTTACGGGGTAAGTGTTGCTGTTTTTAAGTGTTTCATAGCAACATGCGACCAATTTACTTGTTTGCAATAATATTGTTTAAAACATTGTTTTTATGATTGTTTTTCAGAGTTCAATATCCACTGAAAACCGCCTCGACACAAAACGAACTGTTTATGATTTTCAGATCAGATATCTCTGGAGAGACAAAAGGATTCAATCTTGAGGTTAAACAGATGCAGAAAGGTAATTTTTTTGGTAGATTTATTTGTTTAAAACAACAATGCAAGAAATATTTTTTTAAAGTGTAACATTGGTATTTCATAAATGACCACATTTTAATGTAATCAGTATAAAACTGAGAATGATATCAATCTTCAAACGTCGGTGTATAGGGCAATAAATAAATAAATAAAATCAATTGTTTATCACCTGATGCAAGAATTTCATCAAAGTAATAGGAATCTAACCGGCCTGTCGTCATCAGACAAGTCCAGTGGTTGAGAGGTTAAGACATCTGCACTATTATAAACCAGGAAGTCGTGGGCTCGAATCCCTCCCAAGTTGCCTGTGGATAGTTTCCGGTTCCAAAGCAAGAATTTCATCAATTGCCAATGTTGAACCATTCCTTATGTACTCAGTGAAAACTAAATTGAGAACATGTAGCAAACGTTCGGCTCAATTCCTCTATAATTATGCCTGGACGGCAAAAACATGTTTCAAGCCCGCCCTCTTCTCCACCGTCAGAGGTCCGACCTAAGAAGTTGGTTGTTTATTTTGAAGCGAAAAGAAGGTGATTTTGGTCATGTGAAAACTTGATTTTTTTTCAACACTGTGGACTTAATAACTTGACAATCCCAGGGGTAAAAATAAGGTAGCACTGGAGATAACAATTTATTGATAGGAGTTGCTACTAATTAAGTTTATAATGTTGCTTTAAATTAAATTGTTGCAGTTAGCTGCGGAGAGGATGAAGTAACTTGTGCCACATCTAATCTGGTCTGCGCCCAAAATAACACGTTTGGAAAAAGCCTACCCTTCTGCTTTCCTTCAGGTTTGTTTATCAAAATGTAGACAAAGGTTTGAATCAAACTGGAGTGTCGTGGCCGAGCGGTCTAGCTTACCAGACTCAAGTTCTGGTGTTAGCAGCAGAATGTGCTTCGAATCCCGGCCGTGGCACTTGTGTCCTTGAGCAAGACACTTAACCATAATTGCTTCTCTCCACCCCGGGGTTAAATGGGTAGCTGTGAGGGCAGAGTTGGTTGATTAGCCCTATATGCGCTGTAATGGCAGCAATTGAGCTGTATACTCCCCAGGGAGCTGAGATGGTTTCAGGAATGATTTATGAGCCTTATGAGCCTTATGAGCCTTATGAGCAGGGGTAATAATATAATGCGCCTTGAGCACCACTCAGTTGGTGGATACGTGCGCTATATAAGTCCACACATTATTATTATTATTATTAAACTGAGTCAACAGGCGCGCCGCCAAAGGGGTGTGGAACGAGGGGTGACCAATTTGACAGTTCCTGAAAGTCCATTCCCCGAAGTCTGCAAGAAAACGTGATTGGTGCTCAACAGATCTTTTAAACTGGGGCGCCCTCTATTGACAAATTATTGTTTGCACAAACCTGACACCAGACCAGACACCTTTATTGAGCAAAAGACACTTGCCTCAAAAACGTGCATGTAAATACGTTGCTCAGTTGATATTTATCGACGGACTTTCATGCCATATTTGTCCTTTTCAAAGATAAGGTCGTACGCTCTTAACGTGGTCTGGGTTGGTCTTAAATATTGAATAAAGTTCATTTTGTTTCAGGTTTATGTGGTGAAGATACAATCGATTTGGAAAAGACTAACGATATGTTCGATCTGAGGTCTGCCCGCTACCCTTCGAACTATCCACCAAACGTTGAATGCTGGTGGCGAGTCTACCTTTCTTGCAGATTCATTTCTTATATATCCATCGAAGTGGTTTCTTTCCTAACGGAGACAGAGCGCGACTTGGTACGCATCAGTTCGTACGGCCAGGAAAATAAGTCGTTTATGTTGCACGGAGCGACAAAAGTGCGTTCAATATTATTGGAGGCTAACGAGTTTGATGTTTCATTTATTGGTGATTCGACTGTGGAGTATAGTGGTTTTCATCTCAGATTGACACACGTTGATGTTGACAACGGTAAGTTATATCTTATTCGACTGAATGAAAATACTAAAATACACTAAGATTGTGTTTTGGATTTAATAACTCATTAACAGTGACAATAAACCACAACATAAATATTAATTAATGTTTTATGATATGCACAAATCTGCCTTTCGTATATGCATCTACTATATAAATGCAAAGCGGAAATTCAATTGGACCTTTGTGATTCAGCCTGAGGGGTCTTGAATAATAGTTAGGAAAATGTCCAACACTTTTAAATTAGCTTTGTTTGCAGAACTATAATCTTATTCTTTGTTCGGATCTTTTCGTCATTTGCAATCGACCCATGGTGCCGGTATTTGATAAGTAACATCTACCGGTTAAAGCATTCTGGAGATTAGTTGTCGCCATGCCTAATAGGGTAACAATTAGCCCAAATGTGTACTCTGGGCTAGGGTAATAAACATCCATTCTGTATACAGATACAAATCATTGTTTCAACGGTCTGGACTGCGGTGATGGTTTATGCTTACAAGATAGCGCTATATGTGATGGGTTTAAAGATTGCCAAGGAAACGGAATAGACGAACAGTCTTGCGGTAAGACACCATGTTTGGGGCATTTAAATTATTAAAAGGCCCATGCTCGTCGATTAAATTTCCAGATCTATTTTATTTCCGGATCATGCAATATTATCCCAATTCGGTTATACTTGTCTACCAATTTGGAACCCAATTGTCAAATATGAACATCGATTGACCTTGTCCAATCTGGAAACTCTTCGTTGTCAACAAAACAACTGCTGCCATATTTGAGATTTTTAGCATGTTTGTATCTTGATTTGAACAATGATGATAACAGTGAGTCCCGATCATTAAAGTGACAATTACATATTCTGTGTTTGTAGCGCAGAGGGCCGGTTGATCAATTTGAAACTTTCATTTTTCCCTCCTTATTTACTTAGAAAATATCTCTTGTCCTGCGTTTTATCACTGTAAGAAATCCAATGAATGTAAGTATCTATCTAATGTTTGTGACGGTCATGAAGACTGCCCTCAAGGGGATGACGAGAAGGAATGCGGTAAGTCTGTGTTTCACCTTATGAGGGCGCTCATTCACTTGCTAGCGCCATATAACCCCACTAAATAAACTCGCATAGTAAACAGTGCTAAATTAAAAATATTCAAAAATCATTTTTAAAAAATACTTAAAAGTCCTAAAATTTTTGAAAACAAATGAAAAAATATTGATCGATATATAACCTAGGTAAAACTTGTAGCTTTGCATGGTGAGAATGATAAGTAAGACTAATTGCGGTGACACCATGTAAGAATCTCAATTGAGTAGTTTCATTTTAGAAAAATGCCTTACGCTTGAAATCGAATTAGAACCACTTATCCAGGGCCTAGTGTATCCAAAATACTCAAAGTTGGAAGTCAATGACCCCAGGTTATGATATTGGACCATTTTTACACAATCCATCAAATGTATGGGCCTCAAATCTTTGTTTTTCAGAAAAAATTGAGGACATACACTTTATGATAAACAGCTTGGCGCATGAATTCCTCACCGTATTTAGTGGGGTGCACCCTTAACCGCATCCACAAGATCTATCTCGTTCTCACTACCGTACCTGGCGGAAAGAAATTTCCGCAATGTTGATCGGTTACTACATACACAAATATGCAAAACCAGTATACTGTTTCGAGGAATTTTATTTTGTTTATCCATAGCAATATAAAGCCTATTATTATATTTTGTTTAATACGTCAAATGTTTTTATGATTCATTTTATTGAGAAAGAATGTCAAATTATGACATAATAAGCATATATAATATCTACATGCAGTGCGTCGAAAGTTGGTTGGCCTAGTCCCTACCTCCCCACTGCAGTACACACTGTTATTAATAGCCATGTATCAGACTATAACCTCATTTAAATTTGCAAAGTATTTTTGGATATTGAAATCGTCCCGAAGTTCCAAGGAGAGAGAGCAGTGGGATCGAGTACTATCGATGCAGCTTGAAAGCCCGGGGACAAGGTTGTAATAAGTTCATCTTGGGCAAGAAGCTCAAGCACGTGCATTTTAAACTTTGTCCAAATTGTCTGAGACTTATTCAAGATTTAATAAGGTGTCCTGTTAGGTGCCCTGTTTTCCCAAAATTCAAACTTTAAAAACAAAGTTCTTTATAACCGCTAAGGTAGTCTTTTTGTTTTCTTCCATACAGGTGCATGAAAACAAACTGGCCCCCTTAAACGTGCCCAGAATTAGTGTTATGATAAATGCCTTGAATCAGGGAATCTGACAAAGATGGCAGCAGCGTGGTTAGATTATATAGTTTTCTCTTTCCTAATATAGATCGGCGGTGCCCTAATGAATGTAGTTGCGACTACGATGATAACAGCGATCTAAATGTGATTTGTGACAAAGGTTGGAACGAGACAACTGTTAAAAACACCGTGAAGATCACGAAGAAGCTGTAAGATACAACTTAATATTTATAATTTAAACATTGACGTCTATTTGAAAATTTTGGAGTAAAAAAGATAGTTATTAAACTTACGTCATGTATGTTATTTTAAGCCGATTTGATTTTTCAGTTCACATACTTGTCTCGAAAACCCAAATAATGACTGATAAATCATTTATTGTTGGTCAAACCTTTCGAAAAGTCACGTTTTTGTCGTACCCCTTAAAGAAAACTAACATTTCAGGGGAGGTCTAGCTTTAAACATTTGTAGCCAGCGACATTTTAAGTTACCTTCAAAATTTATTCAAATTTATTCGCAAGATAAATGTCATTTCTCAGCCTGTTATTGTTGTCAATGCTTAGAAATTGTTGTCAATGCTTAGTACACTTTCAGGATCAGGAGAAAGTATGAGTGTCATCAGTGCTGGTCTATTCAAAGGATTCCTGTTACTTAATGCACTGTGAGTTTATAATACCGTTTGTAACGGGAAATATTGAATTAAAGCCCCTTGTCAGAGGCAATATTTATGTTAGTACAGTTAATTATGTCATTTTACAAATGGTTTAAACCTTAAGTAAATTTACAACAATTTAAAATATACTGCATGGCGGCAGTTGATAACCGCTTTATAAAGCGATGTATACACTGTTATCACTCCAGGTACTGTATATTTTTTATTTGATAATAATACATAAAGTTTCAGATATCTACGCATCTATTTTTGCTTACTTTTCCTGCTTATTTAACATAGGTCGTTGGCTGGTAATGAAATCAATCAACTACGTCCTGGGACCTTCGTCGGTCTTAGCAACCTAACATTTTTGTAAGTAAAACAAATACAAAAGGACCCGGATTACATTATAATATAACGTTATGGTCATGATTACAATAAGAGCCAGTTATAAATTTTACACTCAAATTAATAATTATGCACCCAAAGAATACTATTTTATTGCATTTCAAAACGCAAAAAGTAAACACCATCTTAATGTACTTAAATATTCATCTCGAAGAATTAAATATGTGATCTTTAAGACGATCAGAGTATTATACGGATCGAAATGTTGGGTTTTCAAACTATCGGTTCTCAAAACCAACAAACATTATTACAACTACATAGAGATATTACGTGATGCTACTGCAAACCTTCCTCTTACTGATATTACACCATATACAAACCTTCCTCTTACACCATATACAACCTTCCACCATATACAACCTTCCTCTTACTGATCTTACACCATATACAAACCTTCCTCTCACTGATCTTACATCATATACAAACCTTCCTCTTACTGATCTTACACCATATACAACCTTCCTCTTACTGATCTTACACCATATACAAACCTCCCTCTCACTGATCTTACATCATATACAAACCTTCCTCTTACTGATCTTACACCATATACAAACCTTCCTCTCACTGATCTTACATCATATACAAACCTTCCTCTTACTGATCTTACACCATATACAAACCTTCCTCTTACTGATCTTACACCATATACAAACCTTCCTCTTACTGATCTTACACCATATACAAACCTTCCTCTTACTGATCTTACACCATATACAAACATTCCTCTTACTGATCTTACACCATATACAAACCTTCCTCTTACTGATCTTACACCATACAAACCTTCCTCTCACTGATCTTACATCATATACAAACCTTCCTCTTACTGATCTTACACCATATACAAACCTTCCTCTTACTGATCTTACACCATATACAACCTTCCTCTTACTGATCTTACACCATATACAAACCTTCCTCTCACTGATCTTACATCATATACAAACATTCCTCTTACTGATCTTACACCATATACAACCTTCCTCTTACTGATCTTACACCATATACAAACCTTCCTCTCACTGATCTTACATCATATACAAACCTTCCTCTTACTGATCTTACACCATATACAAACCTTCCTCTTACTGATCTTACACCATATACAAACCTTCCTCTTACTGATCTTACACCATATACAAACCTTCCTCTTACTGATCTTACACCATATACAAACCTTCCTCTCACTGATCTTACACCATATACAAACCTTCCTCTTACTGATCTTACACCATATACAAACCTTCCTCTTACTGCATTGGCGGATCTAGGGGGTTAAGGGGGCTGTAGCCCCCCTAAAATCGTTAAAAAAAATTAAGGGAGAGAAAAAGAGAGAGAGAGAGAGGGGGGAGGGGAGGGGAGAACGCACTCTCATTCCCACAGTGTGCGGGATAAACATAAGGAGGTGACCTCTGTACTAACCGTTGCGCATAGGAAGTGGCGGTAATTTTTGTAGTACTGAAAAATAATTGTTTTTGATTCTCAGCCCCCCTAAAACAAATTCTGGATCCACCCATGTACTGATCTTACACTATATACAAACCTTCCACTTGCTGATCTTACACCATATACAAACCTTCCTCTTACTGATCTTACACCATATACAAACCTTCCTCTTACTGATCTTACACTATATACAAAGCTTCAAGTCCTACTTATCTTCATATAATTTGATTTTTGTATTGAAGGGACATCTCGAGGAACCAAATAAAGAATCTTGAGGCGAATTCCTTCCCCGAACTCAATAATTTGGAATACATGTGAGTGAACCTCCTTTTATGGATTTACTTTTGGGAAAGCGATATTGGTCACTTTGCTGTATTACAAAAATAGCCAGTTAGAGCATTCGTCATTTGAATGCATGCTCTAATATCTCCAAAACTATAAGGAATACATGCATGTGGATTAGATACAATGGTAGGTCTCTTCCTGAATGTACTAATGGGCGGGGAAACTTAAAATTGACAAAAGTCGGATTGGTCACTATGGCAAATTAGGGACGATTTTTGCCCCATTTAGCTATCCAAACTCATATATATATTATTATTATTATTATTTATTCGGCATGTCATCAAAACAAACAACAATACAAACAAGAACAGTTAACCAGTGGCACATGCCTGGAGTTAAAAAAGTTTACTTAAAAACTATGACCCGAAGGCCTTCAACTCCAATGCCACTGGCTTACAAATATAAACCATATATATATATATATATATATATATATATATATATATATATATTATATATATATAAACGGTTCGCGAGCAAAGAAAAATTGGCTGATGCCGGACTCAAACCCGCGACCTCTCGATTACAGTACGAGCGCTCTACCAACTGAGCTAACCAGCCCCTATGTTGGTGGGCGGTCCACTTACGCCAATTATCTATTGCTCTATGGGGCCAGGTCAGAGACCAAACCCTATCTGCTGAGTAGCCAGGGATCAAGCCCCGGTCAGATGCAAACAACCCGGGTAACGGCCGCAGCGGGGATCACACAAACGGGACACAAGCCTTTTATGTAGTTGTACACAAAGTAGATTTATATGGAGAAATTGACCTTCAATATATATAAACGGTTCGCGAGCAAAGAAAAATTGGCTGATGCCGGACTCGAACCCGCGACCTCTCGAATACCAGAGGAGCGCTCTAGCAACTGAGCTAACTAGCCCCTATGTTGGTGGGCGGTCCACTTATGCCAATTATCTATTGCTCTATGGGGCCAGATCAGAGGCCAAACCATATCTGCCGAGTAGCCAGGGATCAAGCCCCGGTCAGATGCAAACAACCCGGGTTGGCCTATATGATGTATATAATGAGCGGAGCTCATAAATGTTAATATACCAAATTCAAAAAACAAGACTTATTCTCATTGGTTATACTGGTTGGCATAGAAACTGCATGCATGGCGATATGCATGATTGTACTGTACATGTACAACGAACCTAGGTTGAACTTTGCCCTTTGTGTACTTCGTTTCACATGTATACACAGACCATAGAGTTAGTTCTTATATATAACTCTATGACAGACGGAGTCCATATTTGGGCTAATGTAAGACGTGTTTGTATGCATTGTGCTATGTGTGTGGGATCAAACGGGGTCAAAGCTAGGGGCCTGTGATTGGCCATCATTTAAAATGAACCGCGCACATCTTGCATACGACTTTCCATTGGAATTCCAATGGCAAAATACAGAAACTTTCGGTTACAGAAGGATCAAGGCTGTTGTTTGAGTTCGAACGCGTACAAGGTCGCAATTCACACCCGTATCCACGACTTAGTTATTAATCTCGCTGTACAGTGTACATGTCCGGGGCCGGGGACGACGCACCGTGAGTGTGTTCTGAATTTCTTAGGTTAGCAATCGGTACGGGCCTACGACAACAGCCTTGAGTCAAGGCTAAACCGATAGGAGCGCACTAATGACCTATTTACTCTAATATTTTCATCAAGTTGCAAGAATCGTTGGTGGTTCAGCGGGTTAAGTGCACGGCTGTCACGTTCGAGACCCCAGAGGGATTTAATTATTTTTTTTACAAAATTTATCTACGAGAACAGCATAATCAAATAGGGTAATTGACGACTTTTTAAATTTTTTCTCTGAAATTCTGCTCAGCTCTACTTAGCGAATGTTTGCGCTCTAAGAGTGCTTTTCTAGTTACATTATAGACATTCGATTAAATATTGTTTTTTCTTTTCGTTTCATGTTTAAGGATTGCAAGAGACATCCCTCTACAAAGTCTAAAAAGGAGGGCGTTTAGTGGACTCCATAATCTGAAAACCCTGTAAGAAATTATTTTCACAAATAGTAATCAATTAAATTCATTTAAATCATGGGTTTTAAGAGTTGTCTGAACATGGTAAAATGTCTGCTTATGGAGGTGTTGCATTTCATTAAAAAGTAAAATGAAATGAAAACTACAATATTTGCGGCATTCAGTTGCAGTTCTTTTATAGCTGACGATTGTTTTCAATGAATCATTTGTTTTGATATGTTTTATTTAAATGCCTACATATGATCATGATCTTATTCCAGAGTTCTGATCAGAGGTGATAAACCAAGTGATGACCCTGTCCGTGTGGAGAGTGGAGCGGTGACTGACTTAGTGAGTTTACAGAAATTGTAAGTAACAAAGAGGAAGTATGTAGACTTATTGATGATTATACAAAGACAGCAGTTTGTGCTGATCGATGTCTTACTGATGAATATGACCTAAATGTTAACAAAACAAAGATATGATGTCGACGATAATGAAGATGATGAAGCTTAGATGACGATGATGATAATGATAATGCTGATGACGATACGATGTATGGCAAAAATGAAATCAATTCATGATGAGTTTATTTTCTGTTGAAATTTCAGGTACGTGGACGACTACAGACTCTGTTGTGAGTTTGTTTCTTTACCTAACTTCATGATATCACAATGTGAGACGACTGAGTTACAACCTCCATTGAACCTCTGTGGCAGTCTCATGCGGAACACATTCCTCCGCGTATTCATGTGGGTTCTTGGAATAAGCGCCCTCATCGGCAATGTTGTGGTCATCGTTCAAAGAACAAAGGAGTGCCATGGGACCCGAAATAGAAATCGTAACACGAAAATAAGTCACTCAATTATGGTTCTAAATCTAGCCGTGTCTGACTTCATGATGGGTGTTTATATGCTCATTATTGCGGTAGCAGATCTGCATTTTGATGAGACGTATTCAACAGAGGCCAAGCAATGGCGGTCAAGTGTGATATGCAAAATAGCTGGCGTGTTGTCGGTCTTGTCGTGCGAGGTGTCTGTGTTCATTGTCACGCTTATAAGTGTATATTGTTTCTGGGGTATCGTGTACCCTTTAAGTTCAAGGCAACCAAGCAAGAAATCCACCATTTTAGTTCTACTCGTGATTTGGTCAATATCACTTGGTTTGAGTATTGGACCAACAGTCTTTGGTAGTGGGTCAGATTCAGATATCTACGGTTTATCCGATGTGTGCATTGGACTACCACTCATCACCAAACCAACCGCTTTCGAGGTCAAAGAGGGCGCTATTGATAATCCATTCGGGAGCCAGACTTTATCGATCCCAGTAGGTCAGAAGCCAGCCTGGATTTTCTCAATTATTCTCTTTCTTGGTGTCAACCTGATCTGTTTCCTGGTAGTGTTCGTCTGTTACCTGGCAATGTTTGTCGAAGTCAAGCGCACATCGAAAAAGGTCCGCGTGGCCGCTCACCGTGATCGGGATATCAGAATGGCGGTCAAAATGGCATTCATAGTCGGCACTGATTTTGCATGCTGGATGCCTGTGATCATCATGGGGATTCTTTCTCAGACTGGGGCGGTAGTAATCGGTCCAGACATGTATGCCTGGATTGTTGTCTTTATCCTACCCATAAACTCCTCCCTGAACCCGTATCTATACACCCTTTTTACGTCTATATCGGAACAGCGATCAAAGAGCAAGAAACCCAAATCTGTTCCAAAAAATAAGAAATCATTAGACACATTGAGCAAGAGAGTTTCAAAACACAAACATCCACAAAACAAGGAAATAACGGGAGGCAAAAACACTGATGAAAGTACAATATAAATGTAGTGTACATTGATTGCATTGATTTGTGGATTGAATGAGAATCAAGTATAGTGGCAGGTGCAGAAAAATTCGTTTTACACACATTCTAAAGAATTTTTGTTATGCACGACCATAATTTCGATATTTATATTTATTCAATTAATCAAATTTACGTAATTTTAAAATTACATTTATTCATATGTATCCACAAACCTAAAAGAACACATTTAACAGCACACGGATTAACAAGAATCTGTGTTAGTTGCTTACAAATGTTAGTATATTTTGTAATTATTTGAGCACGGAAACTTGCACGTGTTTTATTGACCATTTTGGAATTTTGCACAAAAAGATGTTGAAATTAGATTTATTGAATAGTTACATATTATTATACACAGTAGCTTTTACAAAATGGACATGGAGGCTCCGTGTTTGGCCTATAGAGGGCGCCGTTTACGCAAACAGCTATTGTCACCAGCCAAGCCTATTTGCTCCATCAAATGAACAGTTTTCATCTGTTTAAAATCTTGCAAAATGGCCGATGGAAAATTTTTTTGCACGTTGAAAAACTATTCATACTCATCTTTTTACACAAAAAAGAAAGGTATTGATGATTTGGAATAAGAGGGGTTGGTGACAGAATGGGATGTAATAGGAAATAATTCCTGTTTGTATATAAACTGACTTTATTCAGTCATTAAAGCAACAACATTACATCACCGCCGGCATATACAGAAGCATTTGTATACATTTCTACACATTCTAAAGAAGAAAACAAAATATGCGCAACCAAAATGTTGCTGTTTATATTCAAAGTTATTGTAAATTTACGTAATTTTAAAAGTACATTTATTCATCTTAAAAGATCATCTTTAACAGTACACGGATTAACAAGAAATATTGTGCTTACAAATGTTAGTATACTTATTTTGTAATTATTCGAGCACGGAAATTTGCACGTGTTTTATTAACCGTTTGGAAATTTTACACAAAACGAGATTGAAATTAGATTAAGTAATGGTAACGTATTATTATACACAATAGCTTTTACAAAATGGTCATGGAAGCTCCGTGTATGGCCTAAAGAGGGCGCCGTTTACACAAAGCAGTGATTGTCTCCAGCCAAACCTGTTGGCTCCATTTTCATTCAAGTGAAAAGATTTTAACGTTTTAAAAACTTACACAATGGCCGATAAAAATCTCCTTTTTCAGGTAGAAAAACTGCTAAGATATAGGAAAAGGTATGATTGATAAGGAATGAAAGGAGGATGTTATGGATGCAACAGGGAAGCATTTAAAGTTTGTATAAAAACTGACTTTATTCAATCATTGTAGCAACAAAATATGTACAGAAGAATACGTTTACATTTCTACACATTTTACAGACGAATAAAAGTATGATGCACGACCATTATTTAGCTATTTATATTTATTAAAGATAATTGTAAATTTACATAAAAGTATCTTTAATTCTACTTAGGACAACAACAAAAGTTTCTGGTTTCTGGTCATAGGTTGGCTTCAAAATCGGTGTGGTGACGCGTTTAAAAAAAATATATTTGTTAATTTTGTTTGTAATTTTATTTTAATGATACATGTTACATTGGAACCAGATCAAATTCCTATATACAAAGTATGGTGGCTAAGAGAGGCCGCACAAATCGGGCAAAAGTTTATACCACTGTGTGAAAAAGTCGTTTAAAACACATCATGGCAGAATTCCAATCGATCCAGCAATATTGGCTGCAGTATACCTTGATCACACAGCAGCCATCTTTGTCAGATTCCTTGTATACCCGATGACAATAGTAATGTAAATCTCATAGAACAAAAGGACCAGACTATTTTCACTTCCATCCTCTGTTTAGTTTACATTGTTTTGAATGAAAACACAAACAAAAACAAACAAACAAACAAACAAGATGACAGCGGGCGCTGTTCGTTGTAGCTGCCATGTTTTAAATTTTGTTCTTCAAGTATACTTTTTAAAATCTGTTTAAATCTTCGGTATTTTTAAACATCCAGTTTTTACTTGTGTGGATTGTTTTTCATCAATATATTGTCGTCAAGTACAGTACTTTAATTGTGAGTTTAAATTTGTCTTCGTGTTTCTTGGGAGTAAAACAGTTTTTATCGTTACACTTGTATGTTGTAACGTAACTGCGCCGCCATTTTTAAACATTTAGTCCAACTTCCAAGTGTGGAATGTTTTCTTCGGTATATTGTCGTCAAGTACATTACTTCAGTTTGTGAGTCTGAATTTGTCTTCTTGCTTTTTGTGAGTAAACAAGTTTTTACCGTTGGACTCGTCTTGACTTGTGTTTTGTGAGCTAACGCAACCGTGTCGTCATTGAACATTGTTTGTTGACAAGTTAAGTAGGCCTACGAGTGTACGAGCCTACAATCTTTAATCGCACTTGCATCGTATCGTATAGTTGAATGCGGTATGTCAACAATCAAATCGGGATTACTTCTGTTCCTGTTTACTAATGTGTTCCTGTTTGTGACTACCCAAATTTGGATACAATGTTTGGATCCTGCAAAGTGGCATCTACAAATATCACCATCACCTCCACCATGGTTCTATACACGATTAGGCAGATATACATCAGGTATGCGGACCCCTCGAGGATTTCATTTTTCTAGTCTTCCACTTTGTAAATGGAGCAAGCATGGATATATCTGTCTTCAGATCAATGGTCACGATCCGCCTTTAGACTTGACTATATGGATGGATATTTCTTTGAATCCGGGACCCAATGGAATTGATGGCTATCACAATGTTACAGCAAATTCGGGTGACAGCTATTATGCGGATCGCACTTCAACAATTTTTCATCAACAATCTTTGGGCTTACAACAGTGTGTTTTTTCGCAAAATATACATTGTTGGTATTCCCGCAATGAGCTACTGGATTTACGGGGTAATTACTCCCTTCCGGAATCAACTATCTCAGAAATTGCATGGCTGAAGAAGTTTAAACATTGTCGAGGTCGTAGGGCTGGAAAACGAACATACCGTCATATAACAGTTCGCGAGTTTGATGTCAACAGGATTAGCGCCAAGAACAATCGGACAGTTAATTTTGAGAATTTAACTAAGATTCCCAAAATTTGTACTACCCGAACATTCTGTTTGCCTTCTGTAATGGTGTTTAATTCACGTTCATTGATTAATAAGATGGATGAATTTCGATCATTTGTGCATGATAATCATATCAATATTGCATGTATTTCTGAAACTTGGTTTAGGAATGATACCTTAATTAATCAAATCTCTGTTGAGAATTGTTGTCTTTTTGCTAAATCCAGAACCAATCGCCGTGGTGGTGGGGTGGCTTTGTATACACATGAGTCACTCCATACAGTTAGCTATGATGTACCAATTCCAGAGCAACTTGAAGTGGTTTGGGTTAAGATGAGACCTCCGGTATTACCAAGGTCTATTTCTAATTTGTTTTATTGTGTAATTTACTCGCCACCCAATGATCCTAATGCTGAACTCTTGATTAGCCACTTACAGGAAACAATAGATAAGATTACTTTAGACTGGCCAAATGCGGGTATTGTAATTGCTGGTGACATGAACCAACTTGATGTTGGTCAACTAATAACGGGTGATTTTTGTCAAGTGGTTGATTGCCCCTCACGAGAGTTAGCGATTTTGGATAAAATCATTACAAACGTAGCTTGTTATTATGAACCTCCAGTCAGTAGGGCTCCATTGGGACGTAGTGATCACAATATCATTTATTGGAATCCCGTGCAGAGTTTTCAGAAGTTTTTAAATACCACTCATTCGAGGACAGTTAGACCGCTGAAGCAGTCTGCGGTTCGGGAATTTGGTCAGTGGATAACTCGTTTTGAATGGCTAGATGTTTATTCTTCTGGGGGCACTCAGCAGAAATGTGATGTATTTTACAGTATTTTGAATAATGCGATTAAGGAGTATTTTCCTATAAAAACCATTAAGTTACATGTAAATGATATGCCATGGATGACATCGGAAATAAAGAGTTTGATTGTACGTAGACAAGCTTTATTTGCACATGGTAATTTGAGATGGAAAACTGTAAGAAACAAAATTATCAGACTCATAGCTTTGGCAAAGAAAGATTATTACCATGGCCGTATACAGAGGTTAAAGACTAAAAATCCAACCGCATGGTATCGTACAATTAAACTAATGACATCCGGTGTTACATCTGAACTTTCAATTGTTCCTCCGCCTGGTGTTGACATTAATGATAATTTGGCCATTGCTAATAGTATTAATGATATTTTTACTTCAGTTGCTGATGATTTGGGTCCTCTTGATTTGACAAGCCTTCCTGCTTATCTACCATCTCCTGAACCTTGTTCTTCGGTTCATGTTTGGGAGGTTTACAAACAACTTAGGAAGATTAAGTCTCGGAAGGCTGGGGTCCCGATGGTATCCCAGTTTCTCTTATTCATGAATTTGCTTACGAACTGTGTAAACCTCTGACTAACATTTTGAATTCATCGTATCAGGAAGGTTTGGTTCCAAATCAGTGGAAAAAGGCTATTGTTATTCCCTTGCCAAAAAGTTTTCCCCTTCTTGGAATAACCTTCGACCTGTGTCCTTAACTGACCATTTTGCAAAAATTTCAGAACATTTTATTGTTCAATGGATTACCTCAGATATACACATTAATTTGGATCCAAACCAGTTTGGTAGTAGGAAGGGGTTTCAACAGCTCATTATCTTGTCAAATTAATTGATAATTTATGTTCCCATGCTGAGTTATCTAAGAGTCATAGTAGTCTAGTGGTTACAGATTTTAGTAAGGCTTTTGATCATATTGACCATAACATTCTTGTAAAGGACTTGATTCGTCTAGGAACGCGTCCTTCTATAATTCCTTGGATATGTAGTTTTTGTCCGAAAGATCTCAATGTGTCAGGTACAAAAATTTGTTGTCCAATTTAAAAATTCTTAACGGTGGTGTACCACAGGGAACGAAATTTGGTCCATTGGGTTTCCTTGCAAAGTTTAATGATGCATTAAGTCCGTGTAATGATATGGTCAATAATGGTAAAGTTCTTTGTCTGAAATATGTAGATGATATGACTATTGTACAGAACCATTTTAACAATGAACGAACAATCATTCAGGATTCTTTGGATGTATTTGGTGACTGGGCACAACAAAATAACATGAACATTAACTCATCTAAATGTGCCAATATGAATGTGTGCTTTATGAAAAATGTTCCCCAGTATGAGCCCCTTTTTATCATGGGTTCTGCTCTTGAGGTGGTGGATTATGTAAAAATTCTTGGAATCTGGATTAGTTCTAACCTTAAATGGGATAAACACATAGATCATATTTATCGTAAGGCCAATAGTAAGATTTACATGCTGAAACTGTTGAAAAAATTTAACTTATCTCTACCAGATTTGTTAACTGTATACAAAGGTTACATCCCGCCTTTAACTGAATATGCAACTCAAGCATGGAATGCAGGTTTAACTAAAGCTCAGAATGATAAATTAGAATCCATTCAGAAACGAACCCTTAAAATTATATTGGGTAAAGATTATGGTGATTATCATTCGTCTCTTTCTAAATGTAATATTGTATCCTTGCAAAATCGGAGAAAGGATTTATGCCTGAAGTTTGCTACTTCATTGCAAAACTCTGATTTATTTGGAGATTGGTTGCCACAACAAAGACATACTACTGTGCAATATCAGCTTAGACATGCTAACAAACTAACTCAATTTAAGTGTAAGACTAATCGGTTTAAAAATAGTCCTATCCCTTATTTTGTCAATATTTTGAATGGTAATTAGTTTTGTGTCCTATTTTGTGCATGTATTTTTAATGTTTTATTATGTATTTAGTATTTGTTGAGTGTGGTTAATTGTATACTTTGCCTCAATTTAGCCTTTGGCTACAAGTGCAATGTTTTAATAAACCAGAAATAATAATAATAATAATAATAATAATGATAAAGCTCTATTTGACATTGTTCCATAGCAAACTATGGAACTAAAAATGCCGACACGCGGGTCTGAGGCGACGCGCGCGGAGATCAGAAACTAGAGACTGATTTATTGGCCTTATACACACGGATTAAGTAAACAAGAAATGTTAGGTGCTTGTCAGACACCCAATCTATCTTAGTTGATTACAAATTTTAGTATATTTTTGTAATTATTTGAGCACGGAAACTTGCACGTGTTTTATTATAAACTGTTTTGAAATTTAGCACAAAAAGAGGTTAAAATTAGATTTAGTGAAAAGTAACGTATTATTATAC
The DNA here is from genome assembly GCA_029582265.1 of Zoroaster sp. YZ-2022. NCBI lineage: Eukaryota > Metazoa > Echinodermata > Asteroidea > Forcipulatida > Zoroasteridae > Zoroaster > Zoroaster sp. YZ-2022. The sequence continues at coordinate 59,705,674 of CM055817.1, forward strand.
ACAATAGCTTTTACAAAATGGTTATGGAGGCTCCGTGTGTGGCCTAAAGAGGGCGCCGTTTACACAAAACAGTGAGTGTCACATATTTGCTCCATTTCCATTCAAGTGAAGAGTTTAAAATCTTACAAAATGGCCCAAAGGTAATCTCCTTTTTTCATTGTGTCCAACGACGTCTGCCCTGACAAGAAGCTAAATAAACTCCCTTAGCAACCAATGCAAAATACAAAATATTTAAAACAAACAAATCATTAAAAGATACTTAGAAATCTTAAAATTTTAAAACTAAAATACATTAAAAAAATGGTATTCTCAATTTAATGTGGATAGTCCAGAGGCACATCGAGTTATTCTCATCCCAATGGAAACCACCATCTACACTAATGGAAACGCCCACACTGAAAAGCATCCAAATTATAACCATTTTTTCAAGGCCTAATGTGTCAAAAATACTGAAATTTGGAAGTCAAGGACCCCCAGGTCATGTTATTGGACCATTTTTACACAGTCCCTATTTAATAAATGGGCCTCAAATCTTTGTTTTTCAGAAAATATTGAGGGCATAACAGCTCGACGCATATTTTAGTGGAGTGCACCCTCAGCAAGTTTTGAGATTGAATTTATAGCGACTCCTAATGATTATCAGTGTATGTAATTCGAGTACGTGAAATAAATAAGCACATTATTCGCACACAAATGCACAATGACTCGTTCATTGTCATTCATATATATTGAGTATGCCTGTATTTTAAAAATAGGACATTTCATTACTAAGAACTAGGCCAGCTTGCACTCTAGTGTATAATTTCCAGTACGCAATGGACCGAAACGATGTTACTTGTCCATTTGGTAACTGTCACGTAATTCCAACATAAACCACAGCCACTTCAATTCGCACGTGTTGGCTCCAACGATCATCAGAAGCCCATTGGAAATGCATTGACCACCCATTTTTTAAAGAATTTGCGCAAGAAATTAAACAGCTTGGGACTTGCCTTTAACGTATGTGTTGTAAAGACCCAAAATCTTATTCAATTTCTGGCTCAAGAATCGCGGCTTTTGAACGTATCAGGAATTCGGGTTCAATTACAAAGCGTTAAGGCAGCTTAGGAACCAGAAGTAGCAACAATAATGTTTGTGCTATCAATGCGCGCACGCTAGGATAGAAAGCCACATTTAGAAACTGCTTTAACCATGTATTTGATAACACAAGAGCGTACGTACACGTCTGATACAAAGCGCTTACATGCGCAACATGCAACAGTTTGTATTGGGACCATCAAAGGCTGGTCACATTGAGCTGGTTGACTCTATATCCAGGAGCCAATTTCATAGAGCTGTAAAGTAAAGAATTGTACTCAGGAAATATTAAATTACTTATTAAATTCGATACAAATTGACTTAATGTCTATTTAATTACTCACTTGATGTGAAGTTGATGATGACATCAATCATCCCAGTTAATTCCAATTATTGTTGTAACATTATCATTTCAATAATTGATGCTGTTCATCTCTCATTGCTTTGTTGCGATTGGTCGATGAAGTCTTGGTGAGCGCGCTCTTGAAGATTGCCACGTATACTGGATATACCAGAATCAACAACTGTGTGCGCGCCTTTTTAAGGATGAGCAGGCGGTAAATTGTGGGTAGTATCAAGCTGTACTTGACAACACGTAGGCCTACTGTATGACAGGAGATCGACTCATGATTTCAGTTTATCGATGAGAGATTTTTGTCTTGATGCTTCGAATAAAAACTGCAGAATGGGTTGGATTTTAGGAATACTGGTTGTGTTCTGTACGTGTGTACCATGCAACGGAGAAGGTAAGTTAATACAATCAGTCATTTTCCACTAATTCTCCATTAAAGAGAAGGTACAAATCTGGTAATAATTTATTGGCAAAATTGTCTGCCCACTATCTGAGATACAATGCATTAAACAACCATTGTTTGAAAGTTTCAGGTTTTTAAATAGTGAAAATGTATTCGTTGGGAAAACACAAAATTCGTATTGAACTGTTTGAACTGTTTACAAATTCAGACTGGTGAATACTTGTCTGACTATTCGTAAAATCGATAGCAACGAAATTATCAGTGTTCACTGATCTACAACTGTATGGCAGTCCATGTTGTACATATATGCGTGTGCGCACCAAAAATGTGGGTCGCACTGGCGTAACAAATCGACGCATGCGTAGTGGTTTACCCCGTTTTCGGTGGGAGACTTCAATGAAATCCCCAACACTGTGTTTGATAGCGGTTCGTGATTGTAGCGGTTCTTGATTGTAGCGGTTCATGTGTGATAGCGGTTCGTGATTGTAGCGGTTCTTGATTGTAGCGGTTCATGTGTGATAGCGGTTCGTGATTGCAGCGGTTCTTGATTGTAGCGGTTCATGTGTGATAGCGGTTCGTGATTGTAGCGATTCTTGATTGTAGCGGTTCATGTGTGATAGCGGTTCGTGATTGTAGCGATTCTTGATTGTAGCGGTTCATGTGTGATAGCGGTTCGTGATTGTAGCGGTTCTTGATTGTAGCGGTTCGTGTGTGATAGCGGTTCGTGTACATGTATGACAGCGGTTCCTGTAGTGCTGTCGTGCGGCAGGCGGTAACGGCTCGTGTATCAACAATATAGAAACACAGTCTTGAACCAAGACTAGGTTGATGCGCGCGTGGGCCTTGACTAAAGGCTACATTTATCCAAGCACGGAGCCCAGGTTCCATATCCTTATTTATTGATTACCAAGTAAACACCTTAGCCAGCATGATACCTCAGCCAGCATGATACCTCTAGTAAACCTTTTGTTTGGATACCAAGTACAATTTGCATATTTGATTTTTTAATTCAAGTTTTGATGCCCATTTCTTTTCTGAAAATGGATACTTAATGGAGACTATATTCTACAAGGTGGGTGGAGGGGGTTGCGGGGTTGTGAACGTATCACCAAGTTATGTTTCCTTATTCTATACCATTTGGAAATGTTCCCACTTAGATACATTCGAGTTCCACTTTTTTAAGTGTAAAGTTTGTAGCTTCTAAAAAAATCTTCTCGATTAAAGTTAACTTTACATAATTATTTCTCAATAATCAGCAGATAATAAATGTCAAATATTCAAGTTTGTAAGACATGTTTCTTTATTGTTATGCATCTTAAATAGGCTTGGGTGTTTTTTCGGTATCTGAGAAGTCACCAGAATGTATTTTTGATACAAAAATCCCGAAGGATTTTTACGTCACCCAAATACTACCAAATTCGGTTTTTAAAAGAACACCACGTTTCTTTCGTCCCCAGCTGAAGTCTGTATAAAAATTATATTTCGAACAATTTTTTTCCTCATAAAAAATCATTATTTTTTGAGTGCCAGATTAAGACATTTCGCCGCCCAGAGCGGGGAGTAGTGTGTAGGGTCTTGATTAGACAAAATGCATAACAAAGGAATTTAATTTGCATAACAATGGGATTAAAATCATAAAACAAAGGGTGTAATTAGCATAACAATGGGCTTAATTAGCATAACAATGGGCTTAATAATGCATAACAATGGGTTGAATTAGCATAACAATGGGGGTTGAATTAGCGTAACAAAGGTTTGTATTGTTAAAAGTCGAAATCTTTATGGGACAAAATGCATAACAAAGGGTTGAATTAGCGTAACAAGGGATGTATTGTTAAAAGTCGAAATCTTTATGAGACAAAATGCATAACAAAGGGTTTAAAATTAGCGTAAGAAGGGATATTTTGTTAAAAGTCGAAATCTTTATTAGACAAAATGCATAACAAAGGGGGTTGAATTAGCGTAACAAAGGTTGTATTGTTAAAAGTCGAAATCTTGATAGGACAAAATGCATGACAAAGGGGGTTGAATTAGAATAATAGTGTGTAGGGTCTTGATTAGACAAAATGCATAACAAAGGAATTTAATTTGCATAACAATGGGAGTAAAATTATAAAACAAAGGGTGTAATTAGCATAACAATGGGCTTAATTAGCATGACAATGGGCCTAATTAGCATAGCAATCTTTATGAGACAAAATGCATAACAATGGGTTGAATTAGCGTAACAATGGGCTTGAATTAGCGTAAGAAGGGATGTATTGTTAAAAGTCGAAATCTTTATGAGACAAAATGCATAACAAAGGGGGTTGAATTAGCGTAACAAGGGATGTATTGTTAAAAGTCGAAATCTTTATGAGACAAAATGCATAACAATGGGTTGAATTAGCGTAACAATGGGCTTGAATTAGCGTAAGAAGGGATGTATTGTTAAAAGTCGAAATCTTTATGAGACAAAATGCATAACAAAGGGGGTTGAATTATAATAACAAGGGATGTATTGTTAAAAGTCGAAATCTTGATAGGACAAAATGCATAACAAAGGGTTTAAAATTAGCGTAAGAAGGGTTGTATTGTTAAAAGTCGAAATCTTGATGAGACAAAATGCATAACAAAGAAATTAAAATTAGCGCGCCAAAGGGTGTGGTAGTGCCCGGACATCTATTGAACAAAAGGAGTAGAAATCATTGCGGGACAGAATTATTCATGAGGGATTATGGTATGATCAAAGGATGGAGGCCAAATCTTGATAGGACAAAATGCATAACAACGTGTTTAAAATTAGCGTAAGAAGGGTTGTATTGTTAAAAGTCGGGATCTTGATGAGACAAAATGCATAACAACGGGATAGCGTTTTCTACTTTCTATAGTAGTTGGTTGACGTTGAAATGGGATGTGATTCAAATAACAAAACAAAATAAATAAATAAAATAAAAATAATAATTAACGGGGAGAATCAAACAATATGTAAAATAAAGTCCTAAAAAGGACTATTTGTGTTTATATCATTGTACTTACATTGACTGCATTGTACTGCGTAAAGATGAGATACTGGGGAAGCAAACATACTACAACAAACATGAAAATATTCTCTTTTTGGAAGATTTGGGCGGGGGGCCCTCCTTGGCCCCCCTGATTTATTGGTGTGTTGCTTTCAATACATCCATTGTTATGCTAATTAGGTCCATTGTCATGCTAATTAAGCCCATTGTTATACTAATTACACCCTTTGTTTTATAATTTTAATCCAATTGTTATGCAAATTAAATTCCTTTGTTATGCATTTTGTCTAATCAAGACCCTACACACTATTATTCTAATTCAACCCCCTTTGTCATGCATTTTGTCCTATCAAGATTTCGACTTTTAACAATACATCCCTTGTTATTCTAATTCAACCCCCTTTGTTACGCATTTTGTCCTATCAAGATTTCGACTTTTAACAATACAACCTTTGTTACGCTAATTCAACCCCCTTTGTTATGCATTTTGTCTCATAAAGATTTCGACTTTTAACAATACAAACCTTTGTTACGCTAATTCAGCCCAATGTTATGCTAATTAAGCCCAGTGTTACGCTAATTCAACCCGTTGTTATGCATTTTGTCCCATAACGATTTCGACTTTTAACAATACATCCATTGTTACGCTAATTCAAACCCCATTGTTATGCTAATTCAACCCCATTGTTATGCATTTTGTCCTATAAAGATTTCGACTTTTAACAATGCATCCATTGTTACGCTAATTAAGCCCATTGTTATGCTAATTACACCCTTTGTTTTATAATTTTAATCCCATTGTTATGCAAATTAAATTCCTTTGTTATGCATTTTGTCTAATCAAGACCCTTTGTTATGCATTTTGTCCCATAAAGATTTCGACTTTTAACAATACAAACCTTTGTTACGCTAATTCAACCCCCATTGTTATGCTAATTCAACCCCATTGTTATGCATTTTGTCCTATAAAGATTTTAACAATACATCCATTGTTACGCTAATTAAGCCCATTGTTATGCTAATTACACACTTTGTTTTATAATTTTAATCCCATTGTTATGTAAATTAAATTCCTTTGTTATGCATTTTGTCTAATCAAGACCCTACACACTACTGCGGGGCAATATATCCTGACAATCGAGGCTTATTTTCACTGGTCCGCGGTCACTGAGAAACTAAAGGCTATCTGTTACGATCCTGCAAACCCCAATTTCGAGTCAAATAATTGGTATAGTCATGACGCCGTCCTGCCGGCCAGCCATCCGGTGAGGCTGTGCTGCCGTCTTGCCGGCCAGCCAGCCGGTGAGGCTGTGCTGTCGCCCTGCCGGTCATAGAGGCTGCGTTGCCGGCAGGCAGGGTACTGAGCTATGACTAATAGTTAACGGCACGCGGGCCCACTTTATGTTTTGTTCATTGTTTTGACAAATTAGATGGAATAGTTGTTTTAATTATAAAACATTTTTTGTGTGTATAAAGTTCACGTTATGCCCTCTGCTAACAAGCAGTAACAAAGTTTTTTGATTTGTTTTTATAGGTCTATTCTTAAAAAATAAATTCACTTTAAAATCGAAAACCGTGTTTTTTCGCGACTGAAAGCCTGATAACGACTAGCGAAAATTGTCAACATTTGTGAACTAGACTCTTCGTATAGTGGCCCTAGTTTATATAGGCTACATATTTCATGCTTCAAATATGTGGCAACAGTTCAAAAAGGATGTTCGAGGTGATCGCAATAAACACAGGACTTTCCATCGGCCGGTACCTCGACGGACATCGTCGTCAAGCCATCGGCGGCGAAAGCGGGGGTGGGGGAGGGTGGGATAGGGTGGCACTTTCCCCCACTTTAGAAAAGGTCCTGATTTGCCTCCACTTTTGAATCAAAATAATAATTTACATGAATTATTGAGTATTTTTACCAGTGGAGTTATGATTCTCTAAAACTAAATAAAACATTTTCTAAAACTGGACCAAGATTTCATAAAATGTTCAAAGATGTTCCCAATACTATTCAAAATTTTTTTGAAATTTCTCCAAATTTGAGGTGGGTCTGGGGGACAGCAAGACGCGCCAACGTTCAGGGGCGGTCATTGAAATTTAGAACCGCCCTTCAAAATGTACACTTTAATTCTTCCCGCAAAAGGAACATTTACCAATTTTTATCAATTTAACAGGTTTTTAATTTTTTTATTATTTTTTTTTACAATTTAGCCATAGTTATTTCTGCATAGATTTTCAACAGTTCACAATAATGTGTATTCACACTATGTTCGCACCTGATTCCATTCCTCAATATTCACGATATATTTTAGCCAAAACACTCTTAATTCAATATTCATTATGGAGACATTCTGGTCCTTTAAAAAAAAAAAGAAAAAAAAAAAAAAAAAATTTTTTTAATCAAAAGATCATTTTCCAAAATGGACTCAATAAAATTACATTTATAAGTTTATCTCATAGCTCACAAATGACTACACGGAGCTTCCTGAATGCAAACGCGGGCCCCGGACCCCACGCAATGACCTCGCTTCATTCGCTGGCTCGCTGGCTTGGATTTGGCACCCACTTTCAAAACCATTCCGCCACCGTTGGACAGAATATTTCTAATTTGGCCCCTTGTCAGTACAGAATGTAAATAATTATTAATTCCAGTAATGGAGCTTCTTGGAACACTAGTCTGGCTTGATGACTACCGTATGTCAGTAATAAAACAATCAATTCAACTGGTGATATAAATCATATGATATAATTAAAATGCTACAAGCGAGCCAGTTACCAAGGGCAACCATTACATCAATTGATAAACAGAAGACCTTACAATAAAAGAAATATCAAAATTGAATGATAGACAGTATCAATCATAACGATACAACAAAACACTACGGCAAGCCCTTTTGCAATACAAATATTTGGGTTGAATTTGATATACAAATGTGCACAATAAATGTAGCAATGCACAAAATGTCATTCCATTCACCCATATGAACAGTTTTCATGTTTAGAAATGTATCCATTCTCAGTCTTTAAAGTTGTCCTCTTTCAAGTTGATTGATACCGATATACAAAATGTACACAAAATGTTGAAATGCATACAAATCCACGCCCTTCACCCACGTGATCACCAACCTGAACACAGCCAATTTGTATTGCATTATGGAGGCATCCAAGACAGACCAAACATGTAAAAGACATACAAAAATGTTATCAACCAGTTTGAACTGGAATGAAATAAAACCAGAAAATCGTGTTTTTCGCGACTGAAAGCCTATAACGACTGGCGAAAATTGAAATCACCAAACTCTGTTAAATTTTTCAATAGTTTATATAGGCTACATATTTCATGCTTCAAATATGTGACAACAGTGCAAAAAGGATGTTCGACTTTCCATCGTCCGGTACCTCGGCGGAAGAAGCGGGGTTGGGGAGGGATGGAAAGGGTGGCACTTTCCCCCACTTTAGAAAAGGTCCGGATTTGCCTCCACTTTTGCATCAAAATAATATTTACATGTAGCACTGAATAGTTTTTACCAGTGGAGTTAATGATTCTCTAAAACTAAATAAAATATTCTCTAAAACTGGCCCAAGATTTCCTAAAATGCTCCAAAATGCCCACACTTAATTTCCGTTAGTGTCCAATTAGACAGTGTTTAAAGTGACACATTTTCAAATTTTTTCTAAATTTTGTTCACGAATCTCTTCGTTTTTGTACAAAAAAGATTTTTCTTTAATTAAACAAAATGTACCAAACATCTCTTAACAATATTTTAAAATTTGATAATCATGCAGAGCATGTCAATGCCCACACTTAATTTTCGTTAAGGCAATTATGTAAAGTTAACTTAATTTACATAATTATTTCTCAATCATCAGCAGATAATAAATGTCAGACATGGCTCTTTATTGTCACGCATCTTAAATAGGCTTGGGTGTTTTTCAGTATCCGAGAAGTCACCGAAATATATCTTTTAACCAAAAATCCCGAAGGATTTTTACTTTACCAAAATACCACCAAATTCGGTTTAATTAAAGAACACCACGTTTCTTTCGTCTCCAGCTATAGTCTGTATAAAAATCATCGAACTATTTTATTTTCATAAAAAATCATTAATTTTTGAGTGCCGGATTAAGAAATTTCGCCGCCCAGAGCGGGGCCAATATATCCTGACAATCGAGGCTTACTTTCACTGGTCCGCAGTCACTGAGAAACTAAAGGGTTTCCGTTACGATCATGCAAGCCCCGATTTCGAGTCAAATAATTGGTATAGTCATGACGCCGTCCAGCCGGCCAGCCAGCGGGTGAGGCTGTGCTGCCGTCCTGCCGGCCGGCCAGCCGGTGAGGCTAGTGTGCTGCCGTCCTGCCGGTCATTGAGGCTGCTTGCCGGCAGGCAAGGTACTGAGATAGTGATAGTGCGCTGACACAGGTTAATTTTCAACAGTTCATAATGATGTGTATTCATACTGTGTTCGCACCTGATTCCATTCCCTAATTTTCACGATAGATTTTAGCCAAATGTTATTCCTGCTCATGTAACTCTGTCAATCAATATTCATTATGGAGATATTCTGGTCCTTCTTTTAAAAAAAACAGCTAATTTTGTGGATAAGATCAAGAGATCATTTTCCAAAATTGACTCAATAAAATTACACTGTATAAGTTTACATCGCTCACAAATGCTCACACAGAGCTTTCTGAGTGCAAAAGCGGGCCTCAGACCCCACGTCATATGAGTTCGCTTCAATCGCTGGTTGGCTGGTTTGGATTTGCACCTCCCCCCACTTTCAAAATCATTCCGCCGCCTTCGAACTGAAAAGTATTAATTTGTCTCTTTGCCAATCTTCTCAGCTTCATTGAGCCTTACACAATATACATCAATCAGAACACGTCTGCATAGTATACAGTACAAATAGCCATAATGGTTGTCACATCACCAGCAGTACAAATAATTAATTGTCAACTCCAGTAATGAGTTTCGTGGAGCGCTAGTCTTGCTTGATGACTGTTAGCCAGTAATAAAACAATCCATTCAACTGTTGATATAAATTATGCGATACAATCAAAATGCTATAAGCGAGCCGGTTACCAAGGGCAACCATTGCGTTAATTGATAAGCAGAAGACCTTAAAATAAACAGAAGACCTTAAAATTGGCTGAGTGTGACAAAATGTGTACAAAATGCCAAGCCATTCTTCCAAGTGATAACCATCTGAACACAACCAATTTGTATTGCATTATAAGGGCATCTACAACAGCCCAAAGACAATGCAAAAGACATACAAATTGGTATCAACCAGTTTGAACTTGAATGAACTATAGACAGTGAATAAGAATAATGGTCTAGTACCAAGACACCTTTATAATCAGTCTGATATTCATATAAAATTATGCATTCACAGAACATAACATCATGTGATACACACGTGTAGTCGTGTACAGTATATGATCAGCCTGAATAACTTCATTCATTTTAGTGAAGTGCACCCTCAGCAAGTTTTGAGATTGAATTTATAGCTACTCCTAATGATTATCAGTGTATGTAATTCTAGTACGTGAAATAAATAAGCACATTATTCGCACACAAATGCACAATAACTCGTTCATTGTCATTCATATATATTGAGTAGGACTGTATTTTTTTTAAACTTATATAAAACTGCATAACAGATGGATACAATGTGTATTATACAAGGACAAATTATAATGTCCATCATTACTAAGAACTAGGCCAGCTTGGACTCTAGTGTATAATTTTCAGTACGCAACGGACCGAAACGACGTTACTTGTCCCGTTGGTAACTGTGACGTAATTCCAACATAAACCACAGCCACTTCAATTCGTACGTGTTGGCTCCAACGATCATCAGAAGACCATTGGAAATGCATTGATCACCCATTTTTTAAAGAATTTGCGCAAGAAATTAAAAAGCTCGGGACTTGCCTTTAACGTATGTGTTGTAAAGACCCAAAATCTTATTCAATTTCTGGCTCAAGAATCGCGGCTTTTGAACGTATCAGGAATTTGGGTTCAATTACATAGCGCTAAGACAGCTTTGGAACAGGAAGTAACAAAAATAATGTTTGTACTACCAATGCACGCTAGGATAGAAAGACACATTTAGAAACTGCTTCAACCATGTATTTGATAACACAAGAGCGTACGTACACGTCTGATACAAAGCGCTTACATGCGCAACATGCAACAGTTTGTATTGGGACCATACAAAGGCTGGGCACATTGAGCTGGTTGACTCTATATCCAGGAGCCAATTTCATAGAGTTGTTAATGCTACAGTCACACTGTCACGATCTGGCGTTACGATTGTTCACTTATGACAGTTTGTATTGGGACCATACAAAGGCTGGTCACATTGAGCTGGTTGACTCTATATCCAGGAGCCAATTTCATAGAGTTGTTAACGCTACAGTCATACTGTCACGATCTGGCGTTACGATTGTTCACGTATGACAGTTTGTATTGGGTCCATACAAAGGCTGGTCACATTGAGCTGGTTGACTCTATATCCAGGAGCCAATTTCATAGAGTTGTTAATGCTACAGTCACACTGTCACGATCTGGCGTTACGATTGTTCACGTATGACAGTTTGTATTGAGACCATACAAAGGCTGGTCACATTGAGCTGGTTGCCTCTATATCCAGGAGCCAATTTCATAGAACTGTTAATGCTACAGTCACACTGACACGATCTGGCGTTACGATTGTTCACGTATGACAGTTTGTATTGGGACCATACAAAGGCTGGTCACATTGAGCTGGTTGACTCTATATCCAGGGACCAATTTCATAGAGTTGTTAAGTAGTGTGTGCTCAGCAAATATTAAATTATTTATTAAATTCGATACAAATGACTTAATGTCAATCTAATTACTCACTTGATGTGAAGTTGATGATGGTATCAAACATCCCAGTCAATTCCAATTATTGTTGTAACATTATCATGACAATAATTGATGCTGTGCATCTCTCATTGCTTTGTTGCGATTGTTCAATGAAGTCTTGGTGAGCGCGCTCTTGAATCTTGTCACGTATACTGGATATACCAGAATCAACAACTGTATTTGGACCATACAAAGGCTGGTCACATTGAGCTGGTTGCCTCTATATCCAGGAGCCAGTTTCATAGAGCTGTTAAGTAGAGAATTGGGCTCAGCAAATATTTTTGCTAACCATTTTAAAACAGACTACCAGCCAAAATACACACATTGTATTGAAAGTTTAGCTGGTAGCAAACAATATCTGTAATCTAACGTGGAATTGATGAGCTGGGGAATTCAGACTGGGATCTATTTGTCTGACTGTTCTTAAAATCGATAGCACCTCAGACAAAAGTATATCATTTCAAGGCATCATGATCAATTCCAACTTGTTATCATTTCAATAATTGATACTGTGCATTGATGTGTATACCTCATTGCTTTGTTGTGATTAGTCAATGATATCTTGGTGAGCGCGCTCTTGACGGTTGCCACGTATACTGGATATACCAGAATCAACAATTGTGTGCGCGCCTTTTTAAGGATGAGCAGGCGGTAAATTGTGGGTAGTATCAAGCTGTACGTGACAACACGTAGGCCTGCTGTATGACAGGAGATCGACTCATGATTTCAGTTTATCGATGAGAGATGTTTGTCTTGATGCTTCGAATAAAAACTGCAGAATGGGTTGGATTTTAGGAATACTGGTTGTGTTCTGTATGTGTGTACCATGCAATGGACAAATAGGTAAGTTAATACAATCAGTAATTTAGGCATAACTCAACATTTAAAAGAAAGTACAAAATTGGTAATATTTGATTGGCAAAATTATCTGCCCACTATCTGAGTCAAGATACAATGTATTAAACAACCATGTGAAAGCTTCAGTTTTTTAAATACTGAAAATGTATTCGTTCGGAAAATACGAATTTCTTGAATCTAACGTGGAATTGTTAAACCTTTTACAAATTCAGACTGGAGAATATTTGTCTGACTATTTAAAAAAAAATCGATAGCACCTGAAACGAATGTATATAAAAATCATGTTTTGGAGACAAAATATTCAATTATTGCATTTAAACTTAATGGCGGTCACATTTAATTCATATTTAATTCCCGGAATGCATTGGAAGTGGTCACATGACTAAAAGTTGACAAACCCCAAAACACAATTTAATTTGACCTGTTCAAAATAAACAGTTTTCATGGCAACTATATGAAAACCCATTATTGTTAATTTTGGCATGAGTGGGTTCCAAAGAATAGTTAGGAAAGTCAGAAAATTTCAGCGACGGTGATCACAGACAAAGCGTTCTGGAGATATTATATAAAATATCATAGGGAGCACATTGTGCCATTATTATGTCATAAACGAGATAATAACTCGTTTAAACGAGATAATAACTCGTTTAAACGAGATAATAAATCGTTTAAACGAGTTAATAACTCGGTGAAATGACGGTGAAAAGATCATGTAATTTTCATTTAATAAGCATGCAATCTTGTATCATACAATTAAACAAAATATGCATCCAATTTACAAATACTCACAAACAACATTCAAATTCGCCTGAGCTTTTCATGGCATATCCTCATTCAAGCCAATCTAGCGGAATTGAATGATGGATGTGCATCACTAAAATTACGAATGTAATTAAAGTGGCAATAAAGTGTGTCCAAAAACGCAACCCATGGTTCTTCATTTATTAAACCTTGTAGGATGTCCACTTTACAAAACAGAAATCTTCATTCAAATCCAATTATGTGTTGCCTGATATTCCATTACGGATTTCTCTCATCCACGCATGACTGCCAAATTCCAAATCCTTTTCAGTGTTTACCAAGTAACACCTCAGCCAGCATGGTACCTCTAATAATCCTTTATTCAAACAATGGATTTAATACCTGTTCTATGGTGACCCTGTAGGGACAAACAAGACCTAAACATTGACGTCAAGTTTCATGGAAATTTGACGTCAAGTTTTATGTTTGCGACTTTCCTCTGGTCGCGAAATTTGACGTCAAATTTCATTTCTGCGACTTCACCCCATGGCCCATAAGGGACACCAAAGACTTAAATATTGACGTCAAATTTCATGGTCTGCGACTTTACCCGGTCGCGAAATTTGCCGTGAATATTTTTCGCGACAGGAGAAAAGTCGCAGACATGAAATTTGACGTCAAATTTTGCGACCGGGGGAAAGTCGATAAATCTTCCATGAATAAGTCTTTGGTGTCCTTTCAGGGCCATTGGGGTTAAGTCGCAGACATAAAATTTCACGTCAAATGTCGCAACTTTGGGGGAAAAGCTCGGTCGCAGACATGAAATTTGACGTCAAAAAGTCGTGCAATTTTCCATGAAATTTGACGTCAATATTTAGGTCTTGTGTGTCCCTCCAGGGCCACAATACTTATCCAAACACACTACCAGGCCTTTGCCAGAAAAAATATTGATATCTCTTGTCAGGTTTTGTTTATCAACTTGTCCTTAGCATAGTAACTGGCTGGCTTTATAGCAATTTGATTGTATTAATAATTCACATCACCTGTTGAATGGATTGTTATTGTTACTGGCAAAGTCATCAATAAGCAAGACTATTGCGCTCCAAGAAGCTCCATTACTGGAATTTAAAATTAATTATTTACATTATGTACTGCATAATTTACATTATGTGATGTGAAGACCATTATGGCTATCTCATGTAGACGTTTAAGGCCTACAGTATGCTGTATACCGGTATCGTGTAAGGCTTAATGTAGCTGAAATGATTAGCAAGAGCTAAATTTATTCTATTCACCCAAATTGTGTTTCCTGTTTGACCTGAAAACCATTATTGCTGCAATTAAATAAACTATATTATGTACACGTATTCAGATTGCTATAAATTCTGTATAGCTTCATGATGTTGAGAAGATTGGCAAGGGACTAAATTTAATTCAGTCCAACGGCAGCAGGTTGATTTTGAAAGCGGGGCCTAATCCAATCCAACGATGAACGCTGGAACTTTACACTGAAAGACTAGAAACTAGAAATTTTACACTTAAAAAAGTGGAATTAAAAATTAGGCATAATTTGATCTAGGCCTATTACCTTATTTTAGGGGAATGGGAACATTCCCAAAAGATCTAGAATAAGGAAAACAGAAATTGGTGATACGTTTACAACCCCGCAACCCCTCTATACCCCTTGTAGAAAATAAAGTATCCATTTTCAGAAAGGAAAGGAAAATGGTATCAAAATTTGAATTAAAAAATCATAATGTGCAAATTGTACTTGGTATCCCAAATAAAAGGCCTAATTAATGCAACCACAATATCATTTTGACATGTTTATCGATCTACTTCCGTTCGTAGGCCGATTTGTTATAATTATTTGATGTTGAAGTGTTCAAAGACTTGTTCTTGAATGCATAATGAAACGGTTACATAATGTTTTGTGACGTTTGTATACACGTTATATGCTTATTTACGTGGCGCCTTCGAAGGCCACGTAATTATATAAGAGCACCCGATACTCCAAATTTGTGCAGTATATACCGTCTCAAAAGGATCAATTTCATCTTGCTATTAACAAGCACAGATTATAATCTGGTAGTCTGGATTACAATTGGTGTCGTTAAGTCAGTCAGTCGTTATAATCTGGGTGGCACATGCATAATCGCATAATCGCAATCGTTAAATATTTTCGTCGTTAACATTTAATTTAAAGAAGAACATTAAATAGTTATAGCCTAATTAGAACGTTGCTACGACTGTTATACGATGTATACAGAAACAATTTGATTATTTATGAAACGATCGACTACCGTGTGAATTAAGCTTGCCATTGCTGCATGCTACGCGATATGCATGTGCCACTCACTTAAAACATGGAGGAAGGACTATTTTCCTTCCTCCATGCTTAAAACGACACCAATTGTAATCCAGACTACCAGATTATAATCTGTGCTTGTTATTAGCAAGATGAAATTGATCTTTTTGAGACGTAATCTACTGACACATATTTGGAGTATCGGGTGATAATATCATATTTAAAAAAAAAAAAAATTAAAAAAAATAAATAAATAAAACATTCCCGAAGATGAGTGGTTTAGAAAGAATATTTACTCGGAACGACTGGTACCAGTGCCTCATTATATAAAATTAATCTTTAGATTAAAAAGGAAATGGTAAAAAAAATTCTTATGATCACCGCTGCCTTTAATATTTCACCAAATATATTTTGGGAAATTACCGATGGTGTACATAACCTATAACTATGATCCAAAAGTTAATTAGGAATGTGAATCACGGATTACAGAGGAAAATTTAGTTGTACTAAATCAATGCAATCTCGAGGCAGCTTGCCTTGTAAAAATTCTTAAACTCGACACGTCCTTTCGCTGATTAGTTTACAATCAGTATGATATATCCCTGATTATTGTATCTATCATTTCATTAATAACGATTGGCACAAACATTTTGTATAATATGTACACGTTAATGAAGCTTGGTGGTCCAGTTGTGAGTGCGTCTGACTGTTAATCAGAATGTCCTGAGTTTGAGGTCTGACATAAATGCGATTTATTATCCGTTCACGGCTCTTATCCGCGGCAAGTGATCAGTTCCAAAAAGCTTAGCTATTATTATTAAACTTACTAAATGCTATGAAGTACACTTGTAACATGACTGCGCTAATTTTATTATTCTTCTTTATTTTTTTTTTTCCGTTCGAAGCTCTCATCCGCAGCAAGTAATAAGTTCAGAAAAGCTTACTAAAAGCTATTTTTATTAAACTTACAGACTTACAGACTTGTAACATGGCACAATAATCGACTGGATTTACTATTACACGTTATGGAAGCTCAGTGGTGCAGTAGTGAATTCTGAATGCTATAATTTTATTACTCCGTGGACAAGTTCTCTGAGAAACTAAAGGCTGTCCGTTACGATCCTGCAAGCCCCGATTTTGAGTCAAATAATTGGTATAGTCATGACACCAGCCAGCAGGCCAGCCAGCCGGTGGGGCTGTGCTGCCGTCCAGCCGGTCATTGAGACTCGCTTACATCCTGCCGGCAGGCAGGGTACTGAGCTAGATGACTCAAAATGTACTAGTAGTGACGGCCCGGGCACGGGTTTATGTTTCGTGAATTGTTTTTGAGAAATTTAGATTATTTTTTGAGTGCATACAATTCACATTATGCCCTCTAATTAGGGTAAAAAAGCAGATGTAACAAGGTTTTTAATTGTTTTTGTTCTTTAAAAAAAATGAAATTCACGGTAAAACCGAAAACTGTGTTTTTTCGCGACTGAAAGCCTAACGACTGACGAAAATTGAAATCGCCCAACTCTGGTAAAAATTGTCAACATTTAAAAACTAGACTCTTCGTATATAGGCCCTAGTTTATATAGGCTACATATTTCATGCTTCAAATATGTGACAACAGTGCAAAAAGTATGTTCGAGGTGATCGCAATAAACACGAGACTTTCCATCGTCCGGTAACCTACGGACAACGTCGTCAAGCCATCGGCGGATGAAGCGGGGTTGGGGAGGGATGGAAAGGGTGGCACTTTCCCCCACTTCAGAAAAGGTCCTGATTTGCCTCCACTTTTGAATCAAAATAATATTTACATGTAGCATTGAATAGTTTTTACCAGTGGAGTTAATGATTCTCTAAAACTAAATAAAATATTCTCTAAAACTGGCCCAAGATTTCCTAAAATGTTCCAAAATGCCCACACTTAATTTCCGTTATGGCAAATTTGGCCAATTAGTGTCCAATTAGACAGTGTTTAAAGTGACACATTTTCAAATTTTTCTAAATTTTGTTCACGAATTTGTTCGTTTTTGTACAAAAAGGATTTCCATTTAAACAAAATGTACCAAACATCTCTTATCAATATTTTTTAATTTGATAATCATGCAGAACATGTCAATGCCCACACTTAATTTCCGTTAAGGCAATTATGTAAAGTTAACTTTATATAATTATTTCTCAATCACAGCAGATAATAAATGTCAAATATTCAAGTTTGTAAGACATGTTTCTTTATTGTTACGCATCTTAAATAGCCTATAATTCTAATGAATATTTTCTTTTATAGGGGACTTTGGTAAAGGCAATTTTATATTTTCTTCCCAGTTTTTCTCTGCTACTTTTATATCTCATATCTTTTCATAATCTCTCACGTATTGCCGGAAGCATCATTTAATGTTCAGCTTGCTTTGACATTCCAGTTTTAATATTAATTAATCAAACAAAAAAGAAAAGGGAGTGGGATGAATTTGACAACTTAATATAAATGTTGGAGCACAATATGCATAAAGGTTGATGTCAATATCGTATTTTGGCAAAGGTGTATTATATTTTATTATAACAATATCAATTTCATATTCAAAAATATATACATTTTGCATTAGGATGTGTTGAATTTGATCTTCCTGTTTGGACCGGAAGTAAAGGTCAGATCAGGTGATTTGAAGGTCATATATATGACCTCCTCATGATCATGAAAAACGGTCTTTACTTAATCTAAACAAAGTTACATGTCCAAAAGTGCCTTTCCGAGTGGAACAAGAAGCAACTTGGAAACCGCTAGATGAGACTAAACTCCGTAATGTAGAAATGTGGCAAAACTGTTTTAATCAAGATATAAAATCAAAATATCTAACGTGGTATGGTAATCATATTGGTAATCATAATCATACGAGTGTTGAGTAACGAAATTCACCGCGTTTGATGCGCACGTCGTGTATGTTGTCCTTTGAATCATGAGTTCAGGTTATACGGCTAATTTGATGCGTCAAAGAGGTGTGCTTATTCCAGTAGCCAGGTGGAACTTAGCGGGTACCAGCACTGATCTCTATTATACTGTAGAGATCAGTGGGTACGAGCAGTATGGTATGTGAAGAGGCACGGAAGGGTGCAGGTTTATCACAATGGAGAGTGGGGCTCTGTATGTGATGACTATTGGGATACCAGGGATGCAGCCGTTGTGTGTGCGGAACTCGGCTACTCTCGATATGGTGCTCAGGTGAAATCATTTGGTCCAGGGGTTGGTAATTATCTATATGGATGACGTTTAATTATACTGGCAGTGAGTTGGAGTTGCAGCAAAGTGATTTTAGAGACTGGAGTGAACATAACCACCCGATACTCCAAATTTGTGTCAGTAGATAACGTCTCAAAAGGATCAATTTCATCTTGCTATTAACAAGCACAGATTATAATCTGGTAGTCTGGATTACAATTGGTGTCGTTAAGTCAGTCAGTCGTTATAATCTGGGTGGCACATGCATAATCGCATAATCGCAATCGTTAAATATTTTCGTCGTTAACATTTAATTTAAAGAAGAACATAAAATAGTTATAGCCTAATTAGAACGTTGCTACGACTGTTACACGATGTATACAGAAACAATTTGATTATTCATGAAACGATCGACTACCGTGTGAATTAAGCGTGCCATTGCTGCATCATTATGAAGATGCCAGTGTAGTGTGCTTAAAGTCAGGTAATAATTTAAAACAAAAAAGTTTAGGTGCTGGGTACACCCCAAACACCTCTTGTTTTTGTTCCAGTTTTTATTTATTAGGTGTTTGGGTACAACCTTAAAATTGATTAAAAAAACAATGAATATTAAAAATCCCTATAACTCCCTAACGAAATGATTATCCGAGAAGTCACCGAAATATATATTTTAACCAAAAATTCCGAAGGATTTTTACTTTACCAAAATACTACCAAATTCGGTTTAATTAAAAAACACCACGTTTCTTTCGTCTCCAGCTATATAGTCTGTATAAAAATCATCGAACTATTTTATTTTCATAAAAAATCATTTTTTTTTGAGTGCCAGGATAAGACATTTCGCCGCCCAGAGCACGGCAATATATCCTGACAATTGAGGCTTACTTGCACTGGTCCGCGGTCACTGAGAAACTAAAGGGTTTCCGTTACGATCCTGCAAGCCCCGATTTCGAGTCAAATAATTGGTATAGTCATGACGCCGTCCTGCCGGCCAGCCAGCCGGTGAGGCTGTGCTGTCGTCCTGCAGGTCATAGAGGCTGCGTTGCCGGCAGACAGGTTACTGAGCTATGACTAATAGTGACGGTACAATGAACAAAACATAACGTGGGCCACGTTATGTTTTGTTCATTGTTTTGACAAATTAGATGGACTAATTGTTTTAATTGTTTGTTTTTTTTTGTATAAAGTTCACGTTATGCCCTATGCTAACAAGCAGTAACAAGGTTTTTTGATTTGTTTTTATAGGTCTATTCTTAAAAAAGAAATTCACTGTAAAACCGAAAACCGTGTTTTTTCGCGACTGAAAGCCTGATAACGACTGGTGAAAATGTTCAGCATTTATGAACTAGACTCTTCGTATATAGGACCTAGTTTATATAGGCTACATATTTCATGCTTCAAATATGTGGCAACAATGCAAAAAGGATGTTCAAGGTGATCGCAATAAACACAGGACTTTCCATCGGCCGGTACCTCGACGGACATCGTTGTCAAGCCATCGGCGGCGAAAGCGGGGGTGGGGGAGGGTGGGAAAGGGTGGCACTTTCCCTCACTTCAGAAAAAGTCCTGATTTGCCTCCACTTTTGAATCAAGATAATATTTACATGAAGCATTGAGTATTTTTACCAGTGGAGTTAATGATTCTCTAAAACTAAATAAAACATTTTCTAAAACTGGCCCAACATTTCCTAAAATGTTCAATGATGTTCCCAACACTATTTCAAAATGATTTGAAATTTCTCAACTTTAATTCTGCCCTGAAAAGGAAAATTTACAAATCAATTTAACAGGCTTATTTTACAATTTAGCCATAGTTATTTCTGTATAGATTTTCAACAGTCCATAACAATGTGTATTCATACTGTGCTCGCACCTGATTCCAAATGTTTTCCTGCTCATGTAACACTCTATTAATTCAATATTCATTTTGGAGACATGCTGGTCCTTCTTAAAAACAACAGCTAATTTTGTGTTTAAGATCAAGAGATTTTTTTCCAAAATGAACTCAATACTCCCCGCAAAAGAACAATTTACCCATTTTTATCAATTTAAAAAATTTTCAATTTAACAGGATTTTTTTTTTTTTTTTTTTTACAATTTAGCCATAGTTATTTCTGCATAGATTTTCAACAGTTCACAATAATGTGTATTCATACTGAGTTCGCACCTGACTCCATTCCCCATTATTCACGATATATTTTATACAAAACACTCTCAATTCAATATTCATTTTGGAGACATTCTGGTCCTTCTTAAAAATAAAAAAAAAGCTAATTTTTGGTTTAAGATCAAGAGATCATTTTCCAAAATGGACTCAATAAAATTACATTTTATAAGTTTAGCTCATAGCTCACAAATGACTACACAGAGCTTTCTGAATGCAAACGCGGGCCCAGACCCCACGCAGTGACCTCGCTTCGCTCACTGGCTTGGATTTGGCACCCACTTTCAAAATCATTCCGCCGCCGTTGGACAAAATAGTATTTATTAATTTGGCCCCTTGCCAGTACAGAATGTAAATAATTTTTAATTCCAGTAATGGAGCTTCTTGTAACGCTAGTCTGGCTTGATGACTATGCCAGTAATAAAACAATCCATTCAACTGGTGATATAAATCATATGATACAATCAAAATGCTACAGGCGAGCCAGTTACCAAGGGCGACCACTACGTCAATTGATAAACAGAAGACCTTACAATAAAAGAGATATCAAAATTGAATGATAAACAATATCAATCATAACGATACAACAAAACACTACGGTAAGCCCTTTTGCAATACAAATATTTGTGTGGAATTTGATATACAAATGTATACAATAAATGTACCAATGCACAAATGCCATGCCATTCTCCCATGTGAACAGTTTTGATGTTTACAAATTTATCCATTCAGCCCTTTTTCAAGTTGATTGAGAACGATATACAAAATGCACACAAAATGTTCAAATGCACAGAAAACCACGCCCTTCGCCCACGTGATCACCAACCTGAATACACCCAATTTGTATTGCATTATGGGGGCATCCAAGAGAGGCTAAACATAATGTAAAAGACATACAAGAACTGGAATGAACTAGACACTGAATAAGAAGAGTGGTCTAGTACCAAGACACATTAATAATCAGCCTGATACTCTTTTACAGACATAATTGAAACCCTATTCTCCCAATGAGGATACAATTCAGGAAACCATTAAGTACGTATCCTCATCATTCATGTGTTAATACTGGTTCTTCTAAGACTAAGTTACACAAATAAAGGACGTGCAGCATTACAGGGGAGGGGATTGATCAAAATATTCGAAATCAGTTTCGTCCAAGTTTAAAATGGTGATATTAGGCCAAAAAAGCCTCGTTTTTGGTCTCCGCACGCGTCGCCTCAGACCCGCTCATCAACCTTTTTTCTGCTATGAAATGATGTCCAATTGCAGCCAAAATTGCTGGATCGATTGGAATTCTGCAGAGCTGTGTTTTAAACGACTTTTTCCACATAGGGATACGAATGTTTGCCCAGAAAAAAAAGCGCATCACTGCACCGTTTTTGAAGCCGACCGATGACTAGAAACTGGAGACTTTTTTGGCCTTATGCTATGTGCTTGGTTTGCATGTGGCATACAACATTGTAAAGGCTGTCTGTTACAATCCTGCATACCCCGTTTTCGAGTCAAATATACTGAACAGCAAAAGAAACGCAAGTCCGAGGACAGCAAAAGAAACGCAAGTCCGAGGTCTTGTCAAGTTTTCAAACAGAAGACAAACCATTTTGATTCTAATCACACATTTAATGAAAAATGCTTTAAATTTGTGAGCTGAAAGTGACTGTTGAAATTGCATTGCAAGATTTTCACATTCAACAGTCACTTTCAGCTGACAAATTGAAAGCATTTTTTCATTAAATGAGTGATTAGAATAAAAATGGTTTGTCTTTTGTTTGAAAACTTGACAAGACCTCGGACTTGCGTTTCTTTTGCTGTCCTCGGACTTGCATTTCTTTTGCTGTTCAGTATATGATAGTCATGACGTCGGCCAGCGTAATTTTCTTCCAGGACGAACGTGGGCATTTTTTGAAAAAATGTCTTAACAAACCTTTTGTTACAAGACAACAAGTTTTTTTTTGTTCGTCTTGGAAAAAATTACGCCGTCAGCCAGCCGGCCAGCTGGCCAGCCAGCGTGTGTGCGCTGCCGTCCAGCCGACCAGTGAGACTGCGCTGCCGGCAGGCAGGGTACTGAGCTAGATGACTCAAAATGTACCGACGGTGCGCGGGCACAGTTTTAATGTTTCGTTCATTGTTTTTGACAAATGGATGGATGGAATAATTTGTGATTGTTTATTATTATTATTTGTGTGTGTGTGTGTGTGTGTGTGTGTGAGCGCATTCAAACCGGGGACATATAACAAAAGGGACAATAGTCCCCGGTTGCTATCACAATGGAGAACCATTGTGTCCCCGGTTTCCAGGACAAAGAAATTTGACAAAGGATGTCCCCGATTGCAGGCATTTACACACGTGTGTGTGTATGTGTGTGTGAGTGTGTGTACCATTCACTGTGTGGACCTGAGAACAAAAGATGTCCACAGAACGCCTGAAGTTGAACCGTTCTGTGGACTTACACACGTCCACAGAAGGATTTTGGACTTTGGAAAGTACGAATATCTCTGAAATTAGTGATTTGTCTAGGCAGGTTCTTTGACTTAAATCGAAGGATATTATTAAAAGAGAAAAATAGAACGAAAACCGCTCTCAAAACACTCTTCTGTGTGAAATGGGAACGATTTTAAGAATTCCTATCCTTAAGTACAGGAGAACAAAGGAATGTCCACAGAATGAACGGTGCGCTAAGCTGTGTGTGTGTGCGTGTGTGAGCGCATTCAAACCGGGGACATAATTATAACAAAAGGGACAATAGTCCCCGGTTGCTATCACACTGGAGAACCATTGTGTCCCCGGTTTCCAGGACAAAGAAATTGGACAAAGGATGTACCCGATTGCAGGCATTTACACACGTGTGTGTGCACACACATGTGTGTGTGTGTAAAGTTCACATTAATCCCTTTGATAATTAGGGTCAAATTAGCAACAATAACAAGGATTTTAATAGTTTTTCTGTTCTTAAAAAACAAATTCGCGGTAAAACTGAAATCCGTGTTTTTTCCACCTAAAAGCCTATAACGACTGGCGGAAATTAAACTCGCCATACTTGGGCAAAATTGTCCCAACAGACTCTTCGCAAATAGGCCCTAGTTTATATTGGCTACATATTTCATGCTGCAAATAATTATGTGGCAGCAGTGGGATGTTTGAGGTGATCGCAAAAATAACTTCCATCGACCATAACGTCCATAACTTCCATAATAAATGTCAAATATTCAAGTTTGTAAGACATCTCGCTTTAGTGCCATGCATCTTAAATACCGAGGCTTATTTTCACTGGTCCGCGGTCGCTGAGAAACTAAGGGCTGTCCGTTACGATCCTGCAAGCCCCGATTTCTAGTCAAATTATTGATACAGTCATGACGCCGGCCAGCCGGCCAGCCAGCCGGTAAGGCTGTGCTGCCGTCCTGCCGGCCAGCCAGCCTGTGAGGCTGTGCTGCCGTCCTGCCGGCCAGCCAGCCGGTGAGGCTGTGCTGCCGTCTTGCCGGCGAGCCAGCCGGTGAGGCTGTGCTGCCGTCTTGCCGGCCAGCCAGCCGGTGAGGCTGTGCTGCCGTCCTGCCGGTCATTGAGGCTGCGTTGCCGGCTGGCAGGGTACTGAGCTATTACTAATAGTGATGGTGCGCGGGCAAATGAGATGGAATAATTATTTTAATTATTATTTTTGTGTGTATAAAGTTGACATTATACCCTCTGATAACAAGCAGTAACAAGGTTTTTGATTTGTGTTTATATTCTTAAAAAAGAAATAAACGGTAAAACTGAAAACCGAAAATTTCATTTTATAAGTTTAGCTCATAGCTCACAAATGACTACACAGCGCTTCCTGAATGCAAATGTAGGCCCCGGACCCCACGCAGTGAGCTCGCTTTGCTCGCTGGCTTGGATTTGGCCCCCACTTTCAAAATAATTCCGCCACCGTTTGACAGAATAGTATTAATTTGGCCCCTTGCCAGTACAGAATGTAAATAATTTATAATTCCAGCAAGGGAGGTTCTTGGAACACTAGTCTGGCTTGATGACTATGCCAGTAATAACACGATCAATTCAACTGGTGATATATAAAATCATATGATATAATCAAAATGCTACAAGCGAGCCAGTTACCAAGGGCAACCATTACATCAATTGATAAACAGAAGACCTTACAATAAAAGAAATGTCAAAATTGAATGATAAACAGTATCAATCATAATAATACAACAAAACACTATGGTAAGCTCTTTTGTAATACAAACATTTGGGTTGAATTTGAGATACAAATGTGCATTATAAATGTACCAATGCAGAAAATGCCATGTCATTCTCCCATGTGAACAGTTTTCATGTTTAAAAAATACTCAATTCAGTCTTTAAAGTTGCCCTTTTTCAAGTTAATTGATAACGATATACAAAATGTACACAAAATGTTGAAATTAACAGAAAACCACGACCTTCACCCACGTGATCACCAACCTGAACACACCTAATTTATATTGCATTATGAGGGTATCTAAGACAGATCAAACATAATGTAAAAGACATACAAGAATGGTATCAACCAGTTTGAACCGGAATGAACTAGACTTGTTACACTTGTTACATCGAAACTCAAATCTGACTCGGGTCCGAAACACTAAAACGAAACCGAGCTGGACACGAATACATTTACAACATGTTTTCTCATTGCAGGAATAAATGAACTATGCTACAATGTGACACTAACTGGCTCCAACTCATCTGCTGTTATTTCAACGACGACTTTTGAACCGCTCGAAAGCCAAGGAATCTGGTTCGTCGCTCACAGCAAATACTACTGCTGGGATGTCAAAGTGTCATATGGGATGTTGATCAGAGCACAGTGTCAGTACACCATTACTGAGCCATCTAACTATGTGTTAGTGCTAGCTGCAGACCACTTCGCAAGAGATTTAGGTAGTTATGTCTCAACTCCGCTTCCAGCTGATATCCCTTCTCCCAGTGACTCACTACAAATGGTCAGCTCCGGTGGATTTTCCATGACATGTAATTTGACTGCAGTTCCGGATGTCGGCTCGGGTACGTATTAATATAAATTGAAGTGTACAGCATTGGTAAAAATGTATGCCAATATATCAATTTAAATTAAAAAAATCAAGAAAGATGTATAGAAACCAACTTGTGGATATTTAGCTCATATAATTTTGTCATTAACTAAAACTTTGTGAAAATAATGATCACGGCCGTGATCCATTACAAATTTGTAACTTCTAAAAGAAAACTGCATGTCGGACAGAATAATTTAGTAGGATGTTTTGTACCGTCAATAACTCCACATCAAGTTTAGATTATAATTCAGTAATTGTGTAATCGGGTAGTGTACACTCCCTTAAAATTTACTCAATTTATTATCTTGATGATGCACTCTTGCCGTGCTGTCCGTGAGCTTATAAAGTACTATTTATGAGAGATTTAACCCTGACGCGACACACTGCTAGTACGCTCGCGTGCAAATATCATGTACGTGCCCTACAAGCTTTTTCTGACCGTTGTTTGCGGCATTTTATAATACATTGCGTTGTTTTACAGGAGACATTTGTGGTCAAACCAACATCAACATAACCCAACCAGTTCCCTTCACTCTCGACATACCTTCAGGTCGGGTCTTTGAATGCCGTTGGTTTGTTACAAGCCCCTTGGACACATTCATCTACGTAGATGCTGACCCTATCAGTATATCAACGTATCAGAAGTTATCATTTGAGTGGGTGATTGGTAGTAATGGTATCAAGACAACTCTTATAGATGAATTCACGTTGGACACGACACCGCCGAACGGAACGTCCTTCTACTTCAGCGGGAACAACATTACAATATCATTTTCATCCCCCTTGTATATCAGAAGTGCGCCCTCATTGAGAATGATCTTACGATCTGAGCATGATGAAGGTAACAACTGAATCATAATGTTATAAAGACCACAACGTTCCAATTGTCACCGAACCATAAAGTGGTTCATTCTGTATTCCAGAAATAATGTTACCAAGAAGAATAGGCTCACAATGTTATCCAGACCATTACTTCTACCAAAAGTGTCTGTTAATGTTACCTGATGTAATCCGGTAATGTTAACTGATGTAATGATTACATGATGTAATCCAAACCCTTAAATGGGCCATAATGTGGGCCGTAAATATTTTATAGTACCCCGTTATGCTATTGCAACTGTTCCCATAGGATACAGGAGAAGAAAAAAAAATCATACCCAGATCATAAAGTTGCAACTGAGTAAAACTGTAATCAAATAAATCACAAAGGAAAACGTCTTAGGTACATAAATAAAGTCTTTTAGGCGAACTAAACAAACTTACTTGAGCAGGATTTGAACTAGTTACCCGCAGATTACCGGCGCTCTACCAATTGAGCTATCTCATCTAATCCTAGCCCTATTGATCATTATCGAAATCTGAGTAAACGAACAATTACAAAGATTGCCTTGACATGCTGTAAACCTTTGTTTTTTAGGCGTGTGTAATGATGAGCAGATACTCTGTAAGCCGGATAGAAAGTGTCTACCAATAACAGCTGCTTGCAATGGCGCCTTGGATTGCCCGGATTTAACGGATGAAATAAGCTGTGGTGAGTGCCAACATTTATTTTTTACTGGGTGTGTTCTTAATACTTTTAGTTTTACCCATAAACACCTGTATTCTCTAAAGTCACTAACTCAAGTTTTGGGGTATCCACTAGACGTTTTGGAGAACTCCACCACTCAATCACATTTGTCTTATTTCTTGATACCAATACATATTTGTTTGTATATTGTATCGAGTGATTGGAAAATAATATAAACTGAACTAAACTGAACAATGATAATCTCTTTTACCTGAAAACAATTATTTTTGCCTTTCTTCTATCCCTCTATCTTTCCTAACTATCTTCCTCTGACTTCTCTTCTGCATCTGTCTGCATTTTTCTTTTGAGTTGGGTGGCAGCATTTTCCAAGCACCATAATTACCAGTAATGATTTGAGAACACTTTATTAAACATTTATTTAACCACATTATTACATGATAAATATATCACCTTTTCAATAGTAGTGTTATATCAACGTTCTGTTAATAATGAATCTATGTTACTTCCTCTGATTTGTTGTCCAGACATATGCGGTACTTCAAATAATCATCTGCGATTTGAAGAAGCGCTTACAATTCTTGGGGAATTGACCTCCCAAGACGGAAATGCAATCATCCAATTTGCCGTTTATTCTGGAATGTCAGCATCGTTTCCGAATACTGATGATGTTTCTTCAATCAAGGCCTCGTTTACTTTGCCTATCTTGTGTGTTTGGAAATTCACTGAGCCGCCAGGAAGTCGAATCCGAATAGAGATTCTTGAGTTTTTCACTATTAATTATATTTTGAAAGTTGGAAATGGATTCGATCCTTCTGACGGAGAGCCGATTGCAGTATTGGAAGGGCATTTGCAGTACGAGATGGAGGTGTTGTCTGTTGATTCGGGAGTCTGGATAGTGCTGGAATCGACAGAGTCGTATCCATTATTTGATAAACTAAGAATTGTATTGACGGTTTATAACATGACTGGTAGGTTTTATTCGTGTTTTATATTATTGATTATTTAAGCACATAACTGCTTTACAGCTGAATTACAATAATATTATAGTTAAATGGCCTATGAAATTATAACGTTTTAACTGAAACCTTAAACAAAATTTGTTAAAAAAACTGTAACAAACCCATTTAAGTTGTTTATATTGCCGAGTTCTTTTTAAGGTTGGCTGAACTCGAAATCCATGGTGTTCAAAGCCTAAACTAAATATCTCACCTGGAAGAATTTTACAATAAGAGCTATATCATAGGATTAGGGCTGTTTTTCTTTGCTCTATTATTCGATAAAATAATGTTGAATCTAAATGGCTTTAAATTGAATTTTTGATTTTCTTGATCATAATTTAAGAGTGTGATGACGATCAGTTTGTATGCCCATCTGGTCTTCAATGCCTTAATACATCGTCTATCTGTGACGGCCGACTGGACTGTGATGCTTACGAGGATGAATTAGGGTGTGGTAAGGAAAACTACAGGAGTAATTAGTTTTCTCTAAAATCTTCCAATTTATTCCTTGGAGGAGGGCAATATTTGTAATAGCCAGTCATCTAAATATTTTAGATGTTTTTTTTTAATTTTTAAAATTTATATTTATATATATATATATTTTTTTTATCAACGATGACTTTAAAGACCCAGACTGAGTGTATTAATAATCGTATCTGTCTCTTTTTTTTGATCTAAATCAAACATAGTTATTTATTTCTTAGGTCGGTGTGATAAAGACTTTTACGCATGCGCATCAGGAGACTGTATCCCAAGGTACCAGCTATGTAATGGACATAGAGACTGTGGGGACTTCTCAGACGAGGTTTTGTGCGGTTAGTATAAGGATCAAACTGATACCCAAGGTTTTGTTGGTGTCAGACTATGAACAGGTTAAACATTAGACTTAATGTCAGACATTGGCTATCAAATAAATGCAGCTTACTGGTTTATATTTCTTAAATATCCTTTATAAAAAGGAAATGTGTAAACCAGGAAAGAGAAGTTAATTTGAATAAGCTACATCGTTGCATTTTATTCAAAGGTCTCTCAGTCAATATCATAATTATCCAAATCGATGGGTCAACTCAGTTTATAAAAAAACGAAGTCTAAAAATTGCAATGGCAAAACAAAACACTTAGTACGCCAATGTAAACTGGAGACACTGACCATATCTATTTCAGCTATGGACAGGCTGTGGGAGTACCACTCAATTTATTTCATTGATTGAAGTAGGCGTAATGAGGACACGCCGTAAATGTGTTTTACATAATACAAATTATGTTTACACACTGTAAATATGACACCCTTAAAGTAACTTGTGGCATTCTGGGCAAGTATGAACGACATTTTATTCATCTGTCTAAATTAAGACGTCGCTTTTACAAACAATTAGTTTCATATAATACCAACAGTACATGTAATTACCATCCTGTTAGACTGGTTTATCTAAGTAACGATGTTCAAATAAACTTCTGTCCCTCTGTATTTCCTAACTATCTTCCTCTGACTTCTCTTCTGCATCTGCCAGCATTTTTCTTTTGAGTTGGGTGGCAACATTTTTCAAGCAGCATAATTACCAGTAATAATTCGAGAACACTTTTATTTAAACAACCACATTATTACATGATAAATATATCATCTTTTCAATAGTAGTGTTACATCAACGTTCTGTTAATAATGAAGCTGTGTTACTTCCTCTGATTTGTTGCCCAGACATATGCGGTACTTCAAATAACCATCTGCGATTTGGAGAAGCGCTTACAATTCTTGGGGAATTGACCTTCACAGACAGAAATAATATCATCCAATTTGCCGTTTATTCTGGAACGTCAGCATCGTTTCCGAATACTGATGATGTTTCTTCAATCAAGCAATCGTTTAATTCGCCTATCTTGTGTGTTTGGAAATTCACTGAGCCACCAGGAAGTCGAATCCGAATAGAGATTCTTGAATTTTCCAGTTTTAGTTATATTTTGAAAGTTGGAAATGGATTCGATCCTTCTGACGGAGAGCCGATTGCAGTACTGGACGAGGGGTTGCAGTACGAGATGGAGGTGTTGTCTGTTGATTCGGGAGTCTGGATAGTACTGGAATCGAAGTCGTCGTACGGATCATTGTCTAGACTAAGAATTGTATTGACGGTTTATAACATGACTGGTAGGTTTTATTTGTGTTTTATATTATTGATTATTAGCATATAACTGCTTTACAGCTGAATTACAATAATATTACAGTTAAATGGCCTATGAAATTATAACGTTTTAACTGAAGCCTTAAACAAAATTAGTTTAAAAAAAAAAAAAAAAAAAAAAAAACAACATTTGCGTTGTTTAAATTGCCGAGTACTTTTGAAGGATTGGCTGAACTCGAAATCCATGGTGTTCAAATAAAACCTAAACTAAATCACCTGGAAGAATTTTACAATAAGAGCTATATCATAGAAGCTTATGACTAGGGCTGTATTGAATTAATTCACAATGTATTTCTTTTCTCTATTATTCGATAAAATAATTTTGAATCTAAATGGCTTTAATTTGAATTTATGATTTTCTTGATCATAATTTAAGAGTGTGATGAAGATCAGTTTGTATGCCCATCTGGTCTTCAATGCCTTAATACATCGTCTATCTGTGACGGCCGACTGGACTGCGATGCTCACGTGGATGAATTAGGGTGTGGTAAGGAAAACTACAGGAGTAATTATAGTTTTCTCTAAAAATCTTCCAATTTATTCCCTGGAGGCGGTCACTATTTGTAATAGCCAGTCAGCTAAATATTTTAGATGTTTTTTAAAGTTTTATTTATATTTATTTATTTATTTATTTATTTATTTATTTATTTATTTATCAACGATGATTTTAAAGACCCAGACTGAGTGTAATAATAATCGTATCTGTCTCTTGTTTGGTCTAAAAGAAACATCGTTTTTTTAATTTCCAAGGTGAGTGTGGTGAAGACTATTACGTATGTACATCAGGAGACTGTATCCCAAGGTACCAGCTATGTAACGGACAGAATGACTGTGGGGACTACTCAGACGAGTTTTTGTGCGGTTAGTATAAGGATCAAACTGGTACCCAAGGTTTATTTGGTGTCAAACTTTGTTCAGATTAAACATTACACTTAGTGTCAGACATTGGCTATCAAATAAATGTAGCTTACTGGTTTATATTTCTTGAATATCCTTTACAAAAAGGAAATGTGTAAACCAGCAAAGAGAAGTTAATTTGAATAAGCTACTTCGTTGCATTTTATTCAAAGGTCTCTCAGTCAATATCATAATTATCCAAATCAATGGGTCAACTCAGTTTATAAAAAAATAAAAGTCTAAAAATTGCAATGGCAAAACAAAACACTTAGTACGCCAATGTAAACTGGAGACACTGACCATTATCTATTTTTAAGATATGGACAGGCTGTGGGAATACCACTCAATTTATTTCATTGATTCGAGTAGACGTAATGAGGACACGCCGTAAATGTGTTTTACATAATACAAATTATGTTTACACACTGTAAATATGACACCCTTAAAGTAACTTGTGGCATTCTGGGCAAGTATGAACGACATTTTATTCATCTGTCTAAATTAAGACGTTGCTTTTACAAACATTCGGTTCTAATACCAACAGTACATGCAATTACCATCCTGTTAGTCTGGTTTATCTAAGTAACGATGTTCAAATAAACTTCTGTCCCTCTGTATTTCCTAACTATCTTCCTCTGACTTCTCTACTGCATCTGCCTGCATTTTTCTTTTGAGTTGGGTGGCAACATTTTTCAAGCACCATAATTACCAGTAATGATTCGAGAACACTTTATTAAACAACCACATTATTACATGATAAATATATCACATTTTCAATAGTAGTGTTACATCAACGTTCTGTTAATAATGAATCTATGTTACTTCCTCTGATTTGTTGCCCAGACATATGCGGTACTTCAAATAATCATCTGCGATTTGGAGAAGCGCTTACAATTCTGGGGGAATATACCCGACAAGCAAACGGAAATCGCATAACTTACTTTGCTGTTTATTCCGGAACGTCAGTATCATTTCCGAATAATAATGTCTCTTTAATCAAGCACCCAAATACTGAGCATTTCGACTGTGTTTGGAAATTCACTGAGCCGCCAGGAAGTCGAATCCGAATAGAGATTCTTGAATTTTCCAGTTCTAGTTATATTTTGAAAGTTGGAAATGGATTCGATCCTTCTGACGGAGAGCCGATTGCAGTATTGGAGAGGGATTTGCTGTACGCGATGGAAGTGTTGTCTGTTGATTCGGGAGTCTGGATAGTGCTGGAATCGAAGGGGCCGTATGGATCACTTGATAGACTAAGAATTGTATTGACGGTTTATAACATGACTGGTAGGTTTTATTCGTGTTTTATATTATTGATTATTTAAGCACATAACTGCTTTACAGCTGAATATCGAATTACAACAATATTACAATTAATTGACCTATGAAATTATAACTTTTTAATTGAAACCTTTAAAATAAAGAAAGTTAAAAAAGGAAAAAATAAGTTTTAGAAATATAATTTATAAAATTACCGGTTGTTATATTTGTTTACAATTGTTTGTATTGCAGAGTTACATTTAAGGTTCGTTGAACTCGAAATCAATGGAGTTCAACAAATATTTGAATGATTTCGAATCTAAATGGCTTTAATTTGAATTTTTGATTTTCTTGATCATAATTTAAGAGTGTGATGACGATCAGTTTTTATGCCCATCTGGTCTTCAATGCCTTAATACATCGTCTATCTGTGATGGTCGACTGGACTGCGACGCTTACGAGGATGAATTAGGGTGTGGTAAGGAAAACTACAGGAGTAATTAGTTTTCTATAAAATCTTCCAAATTATCCCTCGGAGGGGGGCAATATTTGTAACAGCCTGTCATCTAATATCTAATATTTAAGACTTTAAAGACCCAGACTGAGTGTTTTAATGATCGTATCTGTCTCTTTCTCGGTCTAAAACAAAGATTGTTCTGTATTTCCTAGGTGGTTGTGGTGAACACTTTTACGCATGCGCATCAGGAGACTGTATCCCAAAGGACCAGCTATGTAACGGACAGAATGACTGTGGAGACTTCTTTGACGAGTTTGTGTGCGGTTAGTATAATGATCAAACTGGTACCCAATGTTTTGTTGGTGTCAAATTTTGTTCAGGTTAAATATCAAACTTAATGTCAGACATAGGCTATCAAATAAATGAAGCTTACTAGTTTATATTTATAAGATTTAAGGCTTTGCATGGTGGAATATCGATATCGTTTCGGTTTGCGGTAATACCATGTGTCACTATCGCGAAGCTGAGGTACCGGTACAGGTTCTGAAAAGAACCTAATCGCACAACTCGTATCTCAACCAACAAAGGTTCGAGGCAGAACCAATGTCTGGCAACTCGTTTTTCTCTACTGTCGCTCATATGGTTCAGGGAGAACCACGGGGACTTCACGGGTTATTCTCAACGTTTCGATTTGCCTTCTTTTTGATTTTAGTAACCAGACAAGATGACATGGTTGGCTCCCGGGTCAGGGCGATCACATCGCATCTAAAGTCGTAGGGTTTCGAACCCTCCTGCCCCACTAAGACTGAACAAACAATTAACTAAACGAAGCCGTTGGCTAAGCTAACAATCAGGGCCGAAACCAAACAAACATGCAAGGCTGAAGCCAGACTGACTAACATACCCGCAACTGAAGCTGAAATACAAACTACGCACAAACTTGGGCGTGCGTTCCCAAATTTTTTCATAATCAGGGGCTAAATTTTTTTTAAACGTCTCTAAAAAGTTGTTAAAAAACGAGCAACGAATAACGACTGTGACGGTCACATGAAACAAATAGACAACAACCATGTGGGTTACAAACGATTAGCGAAAGGCTTTACGCAGCGTAGCCAGTGATTACGAAGGTTGACTAAACTGTTGTGCAAGGTAAAGTCAAAACCTTAAAAGGTGGATTCAACAGGTTGTGCAATGTTGAGTTGACTATATACATGGATGACTAAACCAGGTTTGGTCAGGAGAATGCTGGTATTATCATGGAGGAAGGAAGAGACCTTCCTCCATGGTATTATGTGTAGAATGGGAAGTGTTCCGATTGGTGCCACTGTTGTGTGATGGTTGCCACCGTGGCATTGTTCTTGTTGCGTGGGTTGCCTGCTGTGTGTGATTGCCTGCTTGCTGAGGCGTGTCAGTTGACTGTGGGGTGTGAGCGCAGATGGATGGTAGGATTGAATGCCATATGCTGCTGATGAAAAAGCCGATGTCCTGAGGGACAGTGTCATGTTTATGAATCTCAATAGCCTCTCTGATACGATGGGTGTACCAGTTCTTCTCCGGGGCTATGATCTCTGCCTTCTGCCAGTCAATGACATGGTCTAAATCGGTGGAGTGTTTGATGATCACAGATTTGTCACATTTCCCTCTGCGGCTGTGTGCCTTGTGTTCATTGAGCCTGGTCGAAGGTGTCTGCCGGTCTCGCAAATGATTGTACACTTTACCACAAGTGCAAGGGATTCGGTAAACCCCGGCTTGACCGCTGGGATCATGCCTGTCCTTGTGGGTGTGTAACTTTGTTTCCAACTTGTTGCGAGTCCGGTAGTAGACCTTTATGTCAGCTTCCCTCAGGATACGCTGGATTAAGTGTGAAGTGTGGCCAGCGGCGTACCCAGGACTTTTTCAGGGGGGCATTGCTTTTCAGTGGGGAGCCCAGGGGTATGGGTTTTTCCTTTTCTTTTTGGGGGCACTATCGGGATTTTTCGTGGGGGAACCTGGGGGGGGGGGGGGTACTGGAAATGATGAAAGTATGATATACACTGTAAAAAAATGGGCAAATAATTACCCAACATTTTACCCAACGTATAATAGAGCAATAGTCAACATATCCATCTATTGGGCAATACATTAGTCACTCTTACTCGATAAAAGTATTTTCCTAATTCTTGGGCAAAATGAACTGTCTCAACAATTAGATAACTTGATGTAATTAACCACTAATTGGGCAACTTGTCTTTGTAACCACCTATTGATCACATCAAAGTTTCCATTTGTTGGTCAAAACCTAACCAACGTTTGAGCATAGTTCCTAACCAATAAATTGTTACTTCTCCTATATCTAACCAACTCATGGGTACTGGATGGCCCTCATGTGTCCAAAATCAGTGTGACGTATAATCATACAACTAACCACCACTGATGACGAAATAACTGACGTACGTTATGACCTTTGTTATGACACCAATGCAATCAACACGGTTCGATCTGTGATTTAATAGAAACGAACCAAAAACAATAATAAAAATCTGATAAACAGCATTTACAATTCACTAATTATCTCAAATTTAGTTACATGAACATAATACTGATTAAAACAATTGTTTATCAAAAATTGTGTCCCCTGTGTATTAATTCTCTCTGCCTAAATTTGCTTTGTCTCAACATCAATCAGCTTCAAGCATCGACACATGAAATTAAATCTCCAAATTTAACATTTTTCAACTTAAATCATCCATAATCCACAGCCAGAAAACATAACTCGACATGTTGTATACCGCAGTAACACATACATGCATGCATTACCCTATAAGCAACTACACGTTGTTAAACCTCATGCTCAAACGAAATAATCAAGTAAATTTTGCAATCAAATTTTACATTAATTCCCGATCATCATTTACCATCCTTGATACAAACTTAACTTAAATAACTAATCTTTATTTTAAATCGTTTATTTTATACTTACAACATTGGGCGCATTCAAAAAAGGGACAAAAATCAATGGAGTAGTCACGATGTTAGAATGGTTTCTACAAACTATATCTGGCGAACGACGCACAACAGCGCCCTCATTAGACCAAAGATTTAACTCACGCCTATGACGTCACATTGCTAAATTATCCACAACAATCAGGTCAAATTTTGCCCAATGGTTGTGTAATTATGTCGCTCAATTCCTGGGCGTTATATATTGAAGAAAAAAATCTAAACCAAAACAACTCAAGTAACATAACAAGGATCGATTGACAAATATCGAAAGATGATTATTTTATTGCATAAGAGTATCGGCTGTCCTATGACTGATTTTACATTGTCGCCAAAGTAAAGCTGATGAGAAAAATAACATAATTATTTGTCCTTATTTAAATGATTCTGTGATATAAAACTGTAGTTTACATATATATGCCCAGGCAAGCCCGAGCTCCGGCCGCCAGCAGCAGTAGCACATAGCCTGCGCCAAATCGTTGGTTAATTTACTTGCACCCCTCTATCGCTTTGCCCATTTTGGAGACTTTTGAGTTCCGTGTTGCCAACTGAAGAAAGTAATCATGTGCCGCTTTGACCAATATATGGGCAAAGCCTGATAATATCAAACCATTGCAAAAATATACCCACCTTCTATGAAATTTAATGTAACCAATTGTAGGCAATTTCAAAGGTTTACCCAACGTCAGAATTTAACCATAAATTAGACAATTATTTACCAACAATTAAGTAGTTTACTTTGCCCATAAATTATGTTTACAGTGTACGTGTCGAAGCCATAGTTTGGGTTGGTATCGTGCTGTCTCGAGGGCTTTCTGTTCGAAATCTTCCATGGAGATGTTGGTTAGGACCGGGGATATCGGGGATCCCATTGGAGTGCCTAAAGACTGCTGATAGTAAGCCTCTCTCCATTGGAAGTATATGGACTTCACACAAGTTGAAAGTAGATAAACGATTTGATCTGGCGTTAGGCTGGTTCGTTCCGGGAGCGTGCTGTCATGTTCGAATATCGACATAGTCACGAGGATAGCCTCGTCTGTAGGTACGTTGGTGAATAATGACTTGATGTCAAAACTCACTAGCATATCGGAAGGCTACAAACTGATTCCCGTTATGATGTTGATAAACCCTGCCCGACATTGGTTCTCCCTCGAACCTTTCTCACTTAACGAAGGTTGAGATACGAGTTGTGCGATAAGATTCTTTTCAGAACCTGTACCTCAGCGTCGCGATATTCGAGATAAACGCATGTTACCGCAAACCGAAATGAAACAAGATCTCAAACGTCTCCAAAAACTGAGGTTGTAAAACATTTATTCTGCCAATGTAAAGTGGAGACAGTATTTAATTAATATATGGGCAGGCTGTAGGTGTACTACTCAATTTATTGCAATAGTAGGTGTGTGCGAACATAGCACATAGCTGGCACGAGTGTACACGTGGCCCTACCCATGAGCATTTTTACATGACATCATTTTTGCGTCGGTTTATTGTCCACGTGACTTTGAAGTGACTTGTTGTGGCATATTTTCCAGATTTTTGCGAAAATGAGTTGATTCGGATAAACTCCGGTGCTCCGTACTCCCTTGAACAAACCGACATTGGCCTGATGTGCCTCTGGGTCATAACCTCTGACCCCGGGTTCAGAGTGCAGTTTGAGTTATTTGACCTCCCTCGTTGCGTCATTACTATCGGTGAGGGCGCACTAGAGAACGGGAACATCATCAAGACGGAGGTCCAAAACGATTTCCCACCATTTATATCGTTGGGTGGCCCGTCAACATGGATATCAAAACACACGTTTTATATTTACGAGGCAAGCACTACCAGGATCGACATACGTCAGTACATTGCAATTGGTAGGTGCTTTGTCAGTAAGGTGCTTGTTATTATTAATGTTTCGAACTGTTTCATGAAGAGCTAGTATCATCTAAATAAAATCAGTTGCCATTTAAATCACAAATTAATCAATAATTAGATATGAGTAGTGCGGATGAAGTTCCGTGAAGGTTTGTATCACAAAATATTCATTATAACGGAACGACAATTGCAATACGTCTGTTATTACCTCCTTTCCTCAAAAGAATAACCCACAAAACTCAAACATTAAATTAAAACAATTAAATTAAAACTCAAATAATTTAAGCAACAGAACTAAACTAAAACTAGTTTACTTATTCTAACATTTTGATTTCCAATACTGGTTCAATTTCCATCCATATTAAACTAAAGGATACAAATTGTAATTTGATTTTAACAAATATTCATTTCAAGATAAAGCAAAGGCATATCTATATTTTCTGACCAGCAGAATGTGCACAAAATGAATTTTCGTGCATCTCGGGTCCAAAATGTCTTCATGAAACAGCCGTATGCAACGGGTGGGGAGACTGCCCTGAGAAAGAGGATGAATATGGCTGTGGTGAGGTTTCACGGATATTCATTTCTTTAAATTGTTCTCATGCTATAGAGAGCCGAACTATTTATGTTAACAAAATCCCCAAACCGTTTTGTACAACCAAAGATTGGAAACGTGACGTCACATTTTAAAAATTAACTCACATTGTCGAAAAAATGAGTACGTTTCAATGACTGCCTGACCGAAAGCAAACATTCTAACAGGGGATGTGTTTATTTTTACCTTAAAAGTTGACGGATGGGATACATAGTGTAATTAATTGTGGAGTCAAGTCTTGTCGAGTTATATGTAAATAATTCTGTATATTTCCCAATAATTTTAATAAGGAAATCTATGCCAACATTTAATTCATTGTTGAAGTGATATTGTATCACAGAAGCAACATAGCCCTCTATAATATATTTTTCTCTTCTCAATATCAGGAAATTGTACAGGAAGTCAATATTCTTGTCGTTCTGGGACAGGCTGCGTCTTGAAATCTTCCGTGTGTGATGGCAGAAATGACTGCAATGATATTTCTGATGAATTTGATTGCGGTAAATATTCTTCTTTATCTCTGTCTCTATCTCTATACATTATTTTGTTGACGGTTAATAATTTTCATTTACATTTTTGCAACAATTGTTTTTGCAACACATTATGACAAATAAGTTAATTATTGTAGGACAAATAGCGTCATAGCACTTTAAATCAAAAGGCAACTTAGAACGGAATAGAATTGATAAATTTCTCTTTTTATAATTTGTTAATTAAGTTGTTATTATTGTTTTCATGTTTACTTCTAATTTTGTTTTGTTCATAACCGTACTTTAATAACCAAAACGTAGTAATTCAAACGGAAAAAACATTGCTTTTCGTATTTTTTTTAATTTTTTTTTTTAAATGTATATATTTTTTAATTACCGAATTTTCATGGTGAATAATATGCTACAAATGATGTATGTTGCTGATCACAAACAATTGGTGACTTATCTCCATATTGAAGAAGGGCCCTTCAGCGTCTCAGAGTTTGAGAAAACCAAGGAAACCTCAAGCTAAGCAAAATTTGTGGACCTGATGAAATAACTCCTGAATTTATTAAGCTTTGTGATTTGGACAATGTGCAATTAAGCCATATGAATAGTAAAAAAAACAGAGAAGTGGTCCTTACTGAACATAACTCCAATACCAAATCAAATCTAAACCAAACAGATAACTATAAGGGAATACGTTTGATATCAGTCGTTGCCACACTTTACAACAAAATTATTCTGAATAGAATCAGACCTGCTATCGACCCACACCTGCATGAGAACCAAAATGGCTCCAGAGAGAAGAGGTCGAGTTTAGCCCAGATATTAACCCTAAGGAGGGTCATCGAGGAAGTAAAGAAGAACAAACAGGTAGTGTCTCCGGATGGACAGAGGAGCGATGCACCATACCTCTTTATCATCATACTGGACTATGCAATGAGACAGGCTGTCAATGGCAAGGAAGGGGAGATGGGCTATATAATAAACCCCAGACCGAGTAGGAGAGTTCGCCCTGCATTGAAGTCTGAACAGATCTGTCAAGCACAAGAGCTTCTTTGCGAAGTAGAGAGCGAATGTCAAAAGGTATGGTAGGCATACGGCTGAATGTCAGAAAAACCAAGTATATAGCATACAACATCATGAGGGCACAGGCCTCAAAGTAAACAGCGGGGACATACTAGACAGGCAGCGTGACTTCAAATATCTTGGGTCATGGATTGATAACACAGGCAGATACATCAAGGTGATAAAAGCTCTGGCATGGAAAGCACTTCACAGTATGAAAAAGGTTATGTTGTTGAGTGGAAGCCTGAAACTACAGCTCTTCATGGCTACTGTTGAATCAGTACTACTCCATGGATGTGAAGCCTGGACATTAACATCAGCGCTTGAAAAACAACAAGACGACTGCTTCACCAAAATTCTACGTGAGGTATTTGGTGTAAGGTGGGAGGAGTGCATGTCCAATTTAGATCTCTATGCAGAATAGATCTGTACCAGAAGACTCGACTTCGCTGGGCACTGTTATCGTCACCCTGAGCTGTCCGTCAGCAAGCTTCCACTATGGGAGCTCAAGCATGGTCAAGCTCAAAGAGGTATAGTGGACATCTTACCTACATGGACAAGCTGCGCAGGGACACAGGCTTAAGTACAACAAATGAGCTATTATTAACCTGCATGATGAAAGACAGGGCAATTTGGAGTCTTATATCTCATAACATTGTGCCCTAGGACTCAACACCCTTCGACGTAGAAGAAGGTGACCTAGTAGATCTTGAACACATCACAACCGTCTTTTTTCTTCAATAAAAATTCATATAACCAAGCCGAGGCTTTGTTTTGATAATTAGCGTTATACGTGCGTGTGCAGGGAATCTTACAAAGATGACCGCGGCATGATGAAGGTCTATATATATTTGTATACTTTTTATTTCAAGGACTGTGTAGAAATGGTCTGGCCGTAATCACCGGAGATGATACAACAATGATTTCAACACCACACCGGCTGCTATCGTATCCTGCAAGCACTCAGTGTCAGTGGCTGGTGGTGGCAGAAGTGGGATACCATGTGGTTATTACTTTCATTGAGTTTCATCTATACTACGATTATCTGGATATTGGAAACGGACGCATGTTTCAAAATTCATATTTGACGCTTAATAGGTGAGTTTCGCTGTTGTTTTTCCTCAACAAAATGCGAATAATTTACATGTTTGTACTATTTTGTTTTAAAATATTTGTATGATTGTTTTTCAGAGTTCAGTATCCACTGAAAACCGCCTCGACACAAAACGAACTGTTTATGATTTTCAGATCGACGTATGAATCAATACAGGAGAAAGGATTCATTCTTGATGTTAAACAGATGCGGGAAGGTAAATTTGTTTGTGGATTTGTTTACTACAACAATACAATAAATATTTAAAGATAAAACATTGGTATTTTATTAAATGAAATAGATTAAAATTTTAATTTTAATATAAAACTGATGATGTTATCAATCTTCTCAAGAAATAATTTTGTCTCAGAGGCAGTTATTTTTGAGAAGCGTGAAATCATTGTCAATATCTTGACAGGAAAGAAAATGAATAAGGAATTGTTGCATTTTCTCTGTTTATCCATTCACTACACAATAAGCTGAAACGTTCACAGGTTAGTTTTAATGTATGTTTTGATTCAAAGTAAGGAAGAGTACTCTTACAAGCAGTTTTGTCAATACATAAATAAACCAAATCATTCTTTATCACTCGAAGCAAGAATTCCATCAATTAATGCTAATCGCGATACCCGCTACTATAGGAACCTGCCGGCCTATCGTCATTGGGCAAGGTTTAGTGGTCGAAAGGTTATGACGTCTGCACTAGCCAGGAAGTTGTGGGTTCAAAACCCGGCAGAGTACAATCCACAGACACTCAAAAGCACTACGTCGGTGTATAAGGCAACAAATCAATAGTTTATCCTCAAAGTAATAATGTCTTTAAATGCTAATGTTGAGCCATTCCTTATATTTACTCAGTGAAAACAATGTTTAGTACATGATAGCAGATATTTGTATCAATTACTGTATAATTATGCCTGGTTCGGCGTTCCATAGACGGAAGGGTGCACTCCTCATTAGACAAATAAATTCTGCATACGATGCTGCCAAATAATGTTTCTATGAAACAAATGTCTCAAGCCCGCCCTCTTTTCCACCGTCAGATGTCTGACCTAAGAAGTTGGTAGTTTATTTTGAAGCGAAAAGAAAGTGATTTTGGTTGCAACATAAAAATCCTAGGGGTAGAAATTAGGTAGCAATTGGGATAACAATTTATTGATAGGAGCTGAACATTTTGCACAAGTAAGTTTGTCCATTTAACTGTTTCTAATAAAGATTATAATTTTGCTTTAAATTAAATTGTTGCAGTTAGCTGCGAAGAGGATGAAGTAGCGTGTAACACATATAATCTGGTCTGCGTCCAAAATAACCCGTTTGGAAGAAGCCTACCTTTCTGCTTTCTTTCAGGTTTGTTTATCAAGGTGTAGAAAGAGATTTAAATCAAACTAAGTCAACGGGCGCGCCGCCAAAATGGTAGGAGAACGAGGATGATAATACACTAAATGTAGGGCTACATTTTTAGGAGGTGACCAATGTTATATTTCCTGAAAGCACATTCCCCGATGCCTCCAACAGAACGTGACTGGTGCTCAGTAGATCTTTTAAACTGGGGCGCCCTCCATTGACAATTTATTGTTAGCACCAACCTGACAAGACACCTTTTTTGAGCAAAAGACACTAGCCTCAAAAACAAAATGGAAGCATTTTATATGTGCATATAAATACGTTGCTCATTTGATATCTATCGATGGACTTTCATACAATATTTGTCCTTTATAAGGATACGGTCGAACGCTCTTAACGTGGTCGTAAATATTGAATAAAGTTAATTTTGTTTCAGGATTATGTGGTGCAAGTATAATTGATCTAGTACAGCCTAATGCTTCATTCGATCTGAGGTCTCCCGCTACCCTTTGAACTATCCAGAAAACGTTGGATGCTGGTGGCAAGTGTACCTTTCTTTCACATCCATTGCTTATAATATATCCATTGAAGTGGTATCTTTCCTAACGGAGACAGAGCGCGACTTGGTACACATCAGTTCGTACAGCCAGGAAAATATGTCGTTTGTGTTGCACGGAGCGACAAAGTGCGTTCAATATTATTGGAGGCTTACGAGGTTGATGTTTCATTTATTGGTGATTCGACTGTGGAGTATAGTGGTTTCATCTCAGAATGACACACGTTGATTACGAGGGTAGGTCATATCTTATTTGAATGAAAATGTACTAAAATACCGTAAAATAAGAAATCTGGCATAAAATCATGTATTGGAAAAGATGGATTTCCAGTATGTCAGATTACTAAGATTGTGTTTTGAGCTTAATAACTCGTTAGCAGTGACAATAAACCCCAACATAAATGTTAATTGTTTTACAATATGCACAAATCTGCCTTTCATATGCATTCACTAACGCAAATAGGAAAATTAATTGGACAAAAGTGGTTTAGGCTGAGGGTCTTAATAATAGTTAGGAAAAAGCCTGATAATTTAGCTTTGTTTATAGAACTAATCTTTGTTCGGATCTTTTCGTGATTTGTGATCGGCTCTTGGTGTTTGATAAGTAACATCTATCAGTCAAATAATTCTGAAGAATAGTTGTCCCCATGCCTGATAGGGTAACAATAATATTCCTAATGTGTTCTCTATAAGGTGAAAGTATATTACCTGGGCTAGGGTAACAACCTCCATTTTGTGTACAGATACAAATCGTTGTTTCAACGGTCTGGACTGCGGTGACGGTTTATGCTTACAAGACAGCGCCATATGTGATGGGTTTAAAGATTGTCAAGTAAACGCAATAGACGAACAGGGCTGCGGTAAGACGACATGTTTGGGGGATTTAATTTAAAGTCCCATGCTCGTCGATTAAATTTCCAGATATTTTTTATTTCCGGATCATACACTTCCGTACGTTTAGTCCGGGTCACAGGGTTGTTGTAAATCATATTATCTCAATTCGATTATACTTTTTTACTGGATTGAAACCCAATTTTCAAATAATGAACATTAATAATTGGCCCAATCGGGAAACTCTTTTTGTCAACAAAAAACGTCCGCCACATTTGGAATTTTTAGGATGCTGGTGTATCATGATTATGTGTTTGTAGCGCCCCGTGCCAAGAAACTCTTCATTGTCACCAAAACAACCGTTCTGCCATGTTTGGGATTTTATGGATGTTTGTATATTAATTTGAATGATGATGATAACAGTGAGTCTCGAACGGAAAACCTTATGGTGACAATTACATATTCTGTTTGTAGCGCCCTCTGCCTGTTGATTAATTTTAAACATTCTTTTTTTCGTCCTTATTTACATAGACAATATCTCCTGTCCTGCGTTTTATCACTGTAAGAAATCCAATGACTGTAAG
The DNA here is from genome assembly GCA_029582265.1 of Zoroaster sp. YZ-2022. Taxonomy (NCBI): domain Eukaryota; kingdom Metazoa; phylum Echinodermata; class Asteroidea; order Forcipulatida; family Zoroasteridae; genus Zoroaster; species Zoroaster sp. YZ-2022. Next base: position 59,750,425 of record CM055817.1, read on the forward strand.
TATCTATCTAAGCTTTGTGACGGACATGAAGACTGCCCTCAAGGAGATGACGAGAAGGAATGCGGTAAGTCTATGTTTCACCTCTTGAGGGCGCTCATTCACTTACTACCGCCATAAGCTCAACCTCGTCCCCATGGCCAGGTTTACCTCGTTTTCACTACTAGAACATGGTGGCAAACAGGATTTCTGCAATGCTGATTGGTTACAACAAACAAATATGCAAAACCAGTTTAAGTACGTTTCTAGGAAATGAAATCTTTAATTTGTTTATTCATAGTAAGATTAAGCCTATTGTTATTTTTTGTTTAACCCTGTCAGGCGTGCGGGGGGCACAATATTAATGTGCCCCATTTGACATATTTAAATAATTTCTCCAGAACGCTATATCTATCCAAGCTGAAATTTCCTGACTGTTCCTTACTATTCTTTGAGACCCCCTCACGCAAAAAACAATGGTAACGGGCGGTCCTGGTTGCCAGGTCATCCGTTTATTTTGAACAGGTCCAACTGAATTTCCACTTTTTTGTTAAAAATACTATATTATTATAATAATGACGACGACGACGACGACGACGACGACGACGACGACGACGACGACGACGTCGACGACGACGACGACGACGACGATGACGATGATGATGATGATGAAGATTTGTGGCGCGTACATATCTACCTACTGGGCGCTCAAGGCGCGGAAACAAAGAAAAAACATGAATACAAACAATCTACAATGATAGCATAGAACAAAATTATGTACCGAGATACATGTACCTACAATGCAATTACAAATGTACATCATCTTTGAAGAATTGTGACATAAGATGAGTTTTAAGCATCGTCTTAAATCTAGTTATACTATGACAAGATTTGAGTTTAGTTGAAAGATGATTCCAGAGTCTCGGAGCCGCGACAGAAAAAGACCTATCACCCCAGTTCCGTTTTGAAGTTGGTTCCTTTAGGAGTGACATGTTGCTGGAGCGCAAATTGCGTGATGGAGTGTAGACTTTAAGCAGTTCAGAAATATAAATTGAACAGTACTATTAAAGATTTGTGAACAATTAGCATAAGTTTAAAACAATTCTCTGTGAAACAGGAAACCAGTGCAGTTCTTTCCCTTAAGACGAGATATTTGATTCTGCGGAGACCGTAAATGAGAGCATTCCTGTTATCGAGCCGTGATGTGACAAACGCATGTCTTTATGTTCAGCAACACTTTTATTCAAGTATTTCCTTATTCGGCTAATATTTCTGATATGAAATGATGATATCCCTTTCAACCCCATTGTGCCATATTGGCTCAATATTGTATATCTCTTGGGTACCGTGGTAGTCTTTTGGCACGCGAAAACAATTCTCATTTGTTCCCGGTGAGCCCCTGTGGCACGTCGGTAACACCTGTTTTAGGAAAATGTCAATAGCGCCCTCAATTGACAAGTGTTTTCTGATTGGCTGAAAAGGACGCCCGCGAGCTTTGCATGCCATTGATAGCTATGGACGCCGATCGAAGTGCACACATTTTGGAAGAAATCTTCGCAGATAGTGGGTCAGACATGTCTTCTGACGAGGATTCTACACCGGAGTCGGATGATAGTGAAGAGGAATGCGTCCCGACATCATCATCATCATCGGAAAAGCCAAACTACCGGTCTGGTTGGTGTGAAACTAACACTGCATACACGAAGAAGAAACCCATGCAATTCAGTGGAAACAGGGGAACTACTGAAGATTTGAGTAACTGTACACCTTTACAAATTGTTCAACTGTACTTCTGTCAAGCCACCTGGGAGCTGATGGTGACGGAGACAAATCGATATGCTGAGCAAACTTTGCCTGCAAACCCAACCAATCGTCAGTCTGCTTGGACTCCAACAAATATTCCCGAAATGATGGCATTCGTGGCATTATTACTTTGCATGGGCATCAACAAAAGGCCTCGATACAGCATGCACTGATCCATGTCGGATGTCCTTCGAATTCCGGTATATCCGTCATCTATGTCCCGCAACCGTGAGATTCACTGCAATCCTTAGATTTTTTCACCTAGCCAACAACAGAGCTCAAGTCGACAGCCCTGCCGACAAACTGGCAAAACTTCGCCCTTTACTCGACATTGTACTGCCAACCTTTCTCAAAATATACAGCCCTGGACGAAACCTCTCACCAGACGAGAGTATGGTGAAGTTTAAAGGACGACTGAGCTTTAAGCAGTACTTACCGCGAAAGGCCAACAAGTGGGGACTGAAATGCTTCTCTTTAAATGAGTCCGAATCCGGGTATACGTGTGGCTTGGAAGATGTTCACAGGGTCTCGGCCAAGCACAGCAACAATTCAACCCTCCACTGTGCATGCTGCAACCATGGCAACACACCATCCATCCGTTCTTCATGCACCAGGCCAGGTTGTCTTGGATCTAGTGAAAGGACTGGAACACAAGGGTCATGTCATTTTCATGGATAATTGGTACAATAGCCCAGCTCTGGTCTCCAAGTTATCACAGCTAGGATTTGGAGTTTGTGGAACTGTGCGCTACACCACACAAGGAATTCCTGATTTTGCTCATCCCAAAAAGTTCCCAATGAAAAAAACAGAAGACCCCCGGTTTTATACAAAGGCAGGCCAACTTTGCGTCGTCTGGCAAGACACAAAGCGTGTAACTCTCTTGACAAATTACGGGAATTGCAGTGTCACCACTAAGCAGATTCGTAGTAAAACAGTTTAACCGGACATCGCGAGATTAAAAAACCTTCTATAGTTTGCGATTACAATAAATACATGGGAGGAACTGATCTGGCAGCACAAATTGTGCAGTATTACTCTCATCCGCACAGAACAATGAAATGGTGGAAAAGAGTATTCGTAAACATTCTTGACATCTGCTTTCTGAATGCTACTGTGGTATACAACACCATACCTACAAACCATCACCTTTCCAATTTGGATTTTAGGGTAAAGGTCATCGAAGGACTTTTATCCACCTGGAAGTACAACCCCGTACAGCATGCAAGCTAACTTCCATGTTCGTCCAGGCCCTTTTCATGTCAACACTATCCTGGAAAAAAATGTCTCCAGCAAAAAACGTGACTGTGTTGTTTGCAGTACGAGGGCAAAGAGAACACAAACGCGTATGATCTGTAAACAGTGTAATAAGCCAATGTGTGTTGTTCCCTGTTTTGAGAATTTTCATACCCAATGATCTGTCTGTGCCCAACTACTTTTGATTGTATGCATGTGATTTCATTTAATTCCACCCTTCCCCCGCTTCCAATGTTGATGTGATGCACGCACACCGCAAGCCCAGATTTTCCAACATTGAACAGAGAGAAACTGAAGGAGTTCAGGAATGGGTTCAAGTCCCTCTTCAGTCTTTTGCTCAAACAAAATAGATTAAAAATTGTTACATTCAGTTTCCTTTCTGTATAAGTCATATAATACTTAATAAACCCCAATAACAGTGTTTTGCCATTTTAATGTAGAGTCAACATAATTGGTCTTTTATTATAAAGTTGATTTCATGGCTGTGAGAGTAATTCATTATGACACCTATGTTAACAATAGAGAAATTGCCTTGCATTGTATCAACATGTGAGGCGCTATACAATGAAACTTGCCAAAGTCATGTGGTAACCAAGTAGACATGAAAAAGAAATGAGTGTGGTACCCAATGCATAATTGAAAAATTGGTCATGGTACTGAAAGGGATATGCGAACAATGTTGGAGATATGAGGTTTTAAAGTCATTGTCGAGTCAAATATAACACCCAAATTACGTGCTTGTGATGAGGGGGTTATCTGCGAGTCACCAATTGTAATAAATGGAAGAGAAACATTAGATAATTGCTGACGTGATCCAAATAGAACAAATTCTGTCTTTTCGTCATTCAATTTCAAGACGTTTTGCGTCATCCAACTTCGAATCTCTTGAATACATTTCTCCAGCGTTGTAATACACGAGTCGGCAGGTTCTTGAGAAGATTTAAAAGTAATGTAAAGCTGCGTCTCATCAGCGCAGACATGATAATTTAAATTATACTTCAAAATGATATCACGAACTGGAAAGGTATAAACAGTAAACCACTGTGGGCCGAGCATGGAGCCTTGGGGTACAGAACTAGTCGTCAAGAATAACAGGCTCGGAGATAGCGTTACCAATACAAACATGTTGAGGCCAATCCAGGACTGTGTCATGTATTCCAAGATGAGATTGAAGGTGGGAGAGAAGGATTTTGTGATCGACGCTGCGTCAAAAGCGGCGCTAAAGTCTAACAAAACTAATGCAGCGATTTGTCCATCATCCATGGCAAATACAATGACGCGGAGAAGAGCAGTTCCTTTCCATAGAAATGGTTTATAGGCTGATTGAAATGTGTCCGACAGGTTATTAGCACGAACATGGTCAGAGATCCGTGATGAAACAACTCGCTCGATTATTTTTAAGGTACTTTAAATTCGCTACTGGTCGGTAATTCTTAAAAACTTCCTTGTCCAAATTGGGTTTCTTCAGGAGTGGTTTAACATGAGCAACCTTCTGGCTATCAGGGAAACAACCAGAAGAAAGAGATCTGTTTACAATAATTGTGATATACTTAGCAAACACATCAATATTTTGTTTTATTAGCGAGTTGGTACTGGATCAAGTTTACATGATTTTTGATGGCGATTTCATGATGGAGTTCTTGATCTCCGCTAACACTAGTAGGCTCAAACATAGACAGTCTACAATATGGATCCTTGCGTGGTGGTGTTTGTGATAGAATGGCAGGTCCTGGGGGAAAAGAACGATGGATATTCTCAATTTTTGTGACAAAAAAGTTTGAAAATGCATTTTCAAGGTCTTGTTCGGAGTGTGTAGATGGAAGCACTGGAGTTTTGGGTTTATGAAGCAGCTTTTCAACAATGTTAAAGAGTTTTTTTTCCTGATCACCAGAGCTCTCTTCCACAAGAGATGAGTAGTGAGCTATTTTTGCCTGGTTAATCATGTTCTTCACAATATCACGTTGGTTACAGTATTCTTGCCGATGTACTCGGGTTTCCTATTGTCACGCCATTTTCGCTCAAGTTGACGGGATTTTCCTTAGCTTTGAATATCATCATTGAACCAGGGGATTCAGATTGTGGTTTAACAGTTCGAGTTTTTGCGGAGCACGATCGTCTAAGATGTTACAGACAGTAGATTCAAATAGATTGACACAGAATCCAGCTCACCATCTTCAAGGTTTACATTTCCAGTTGAGATTCAATATCATGACATAAATCTTGGATATTTACATTTTTTCAATGGCGAGCAGTTACAGAAGTGGTAGGTATTGGAGGTTTTTTAAGATTCATATCTGCCATGATTGTATAATGATCAGATAAGCCGGGATGGATAGTTATTTGAGATGAGAGGTGAAGTATTTTCACGCGTTATCATGAGGTCAAGACAGTGACCATATCGACGAGTGGGTGCTGTGATGTGCTGGATAAGTCCATGAGCAGAGAGCAGATCTTTAAACTGATTTGCGTAATTGTTTGAAGTGATGTTCATACGAATGTTAAATCGCTGGTTAAAATAATGTCAGATTGGTGCAAGAGATAATTCACAATTAATTTCTCAAATTCCTGGCCTCATTCGATAGATCGTGTCAAACCGTGTCTACGAAGTTTCATGAAGAATACAGAAAATACAAAGAGGGGCCACAATGAGCCCCCTCACCCAGGTCTAAAAGCGAAAAGATGCAAAGACTTGATAGGGTTAAAACGTCAACTGTTTTTATGATTCATTTTAGTCAGAATAAAGAATGTCAAATTATGACATAACAGCATAAATTATAATATCTACATGCAGTGCGTCGAAAGTCGGTTGGCCTAGTCCCGGCCTCCCTACTGCAGCACACAAGAAGTTCTTTCATCGCTAAGGTAGGTTGTTTTTCTTTTCTTCCATACAAGTGTATGGAAACAAGTTGAGGGTGGTCTAATATAGGCTGGCACTTAAACGTGCCCAGAATTAGTGTTATGATAAATGCCTTGAGTCAGGGAATCTGACAAATATGGCAACATGGTTAAGACATATAGTTTTCTGTTTCTTAATACAGATCGGCGGTGCCCCAATGAATGTAGTGCCAATACGACGATAACAGCGATCTAAATGTGATTTGTAAGAACAGTTGGAATGAGATAACTGTTAAAAACATCGAAGATCACGAAGAGGCTGTAAGATACAACAATATTTATTTATTGTGGAGTAATAAAGATAAAGTTATTAAACTTACGTCATGTATGGTATTTTAAGTCGATTCGATTTTTCAGTTCACATACTCGTCTCGAAAACCCAAATAATGACTTATTGTTGGTCAAACTTTTCAAAAAGTAACGTTTTTTTCTGACACCTTCAAGAAAACTAGCATTTAAACATTTGTAGCCAGCGACATCTTAAACTTAAACAGCAATACTGTTTTTCAAAATTTATTTAAATTTATTCGCTAGATAAATGTCATTTCTCATCCTGTATGTATGCCTGTAATCTTAGACATTGAACACAATATTGCTTTTATAAATACTAATTTCAAATAAATATTGAAATTGTCATCCGTTAAAGCCTCAATGGTGAATCGATTTCAATATAAATTCAAGCGTATGAGTCTTCATCATAATGATATTGTTGTCAATGCTTAGTAAACTTTCAGGATCAGGAGCAAATATCGGTTGTCTCAATGCTGGTCTATTCAAAGTTCCTGTTACTTAATGCACTGTAAGTTTATAT
>CM055817.1:59757663-59772703 GCA_029582265.1 Zoroaster sp. YZ-2022
TTCCAAAATGGACTCAATAAAACGACATTTTATAAGTTTAGCTCATATAGCTACACAGAGCTTCCTGAATGCAAACGCGGGCCCTGGACCCCACGCAGTGAGCTAGCTTCGCTCGCTGGCTCGCTGGCTTGGATTTGGCCCCCCACTTTCAAAATCATTCCGCCGCCGTTGGACAGAATAGTATTAATTTGACCCCTTGCCAGAATGTAAATAATTATTAATTCCAGCAATGGAGCTTCTTGGAACACTAGTCTGGCTTGATGACTATGTCAGTAATAACACAATAAATTCAACTGTTGATATAAATCATATGATACAATCAAAATGCTACAAGCAAGCCAGTTACCAAGGGCAACCATTACATCAATTGATAAACAGAAGACCTTACAATAAAAGAAATATCAAAATTGAATGATAAACAGTATCAATCATAATGATACAACAAAACACTACGGTAAGCCCTTTTGCAATACAAATATTTGGGTTGAATTTGATATACAAATGTGCACAATAAATGTACCAATGCACAAAATGCCATGCCATTCTCCCATATAAACAGTTTTCATGTTTAAAATGTTTTCCATTCAGTCCTTAATGTTGCCCTTTTTCAAGTTGATTGATAACGATATACAAAATGGATTTTGTACAAAAAGGGGTTCACTATAAACAAAATGTACCAAACATCTCTTATAAATATTAATTATTTTATTTGATAATCACAAAGAACATGTCAATGCCCACACGTAATTTCTGTTAAGGCAAATTTGGCCAATTAATTAGTGTCTAATTAAATCGTGTTTCAAGGGACAAATTGTCATATCATTCTACACTTTTTCACGGATTTGTTGTTTTTTGTACAAAAAGGAGTTCAGTATAAACAAAATGTATCAAACATCTCTGATAAATATAATTTTTTTATTTGATAATCATAACGAACATGTCAATGCCCACAATTGTGGGCAGTGTTTAAAGTGACACTTACTTTCCGTAAAATTTTTCTCTCCGGAATTAATTGTTTTCATTATTGTAATTTGATACTGTAAGTAATCAAGGTAGGCAAATAAGGCCCATTAGTTAGTGTCTAATTAAACTGTGTTTAAAGGGAAACATTTTTGAATTTGTCTACACTTTTTCAGGTCTTTTGTACTTTTTATCATGAAGCGCCGAAGACACTTCACGCAGCATAAACGAGACGTTGACGTCTCGTTTATATTTTCACGTAGCGGTGGGTTCCTCGACGTCTGTCAAGACGTTGAGGAAGGAGAAAAGGGTGGGTTGACCATGCAGTGGGTTATTGTATTTATGAATTTATTTATTTATTTTTAATATCCCGCGTCTATTTTCCCCGCAATCTCGGTGTGGGTCTGATCGTCCATTATATGACTAGGCATAAATCAAGCTCCCATCCGAGACGACGAGTCCTAACACGACTGTGACGTCACCCTTTGTTCTCGTTATCACAAGTTCCCATCCGAGACGACGAGTCCTAACACGACCGTGACGTCACCCTTTGTTCTCGTTATCGAACATGTAAGGACAAGTTAGCCTTGTTTACTGTGTTCTGATTGGTTGAACATCGAAGCATAACTCACTCCGATTGGTTGGTTAAATTGCTTGCACCGTAACTCGCTGTATATCAGCACCGTGGTTGCGATACTGTATAAGTTGGATTTCTGAATTCGATTTTATTACCCACGCTGACATAATAAATTGAAGCAACAAATTTGTTATCTCAGACACGTAGACACGATGGCTGCACTTCCCAAGCTGAATATTGAGTTAGCTCAGGCATATAACTCGGCACGATCATCATCCCCACCACCATCAGTGGAAGAGGGAGTTGAAACCGACAACACTCGTGATATTTCTCGCGATATGTTTGTAGCTGGTTGGCGTGAAGCAATGAGTTCAAAGGGAATGGTGTACTATTTCAACGTTTACACGCGAGATAGTGTGTGGACCCTCCAGGATGCGACTACCCATCAGCGTGAGCAGAAGATGTTGCCCGAAAACGGCCCGTCTGGTGTGATGGCAGCTGCCATGGCCGAGTTGAGATATGCGCCCAACACTGCCCCAGATCCACCCATGCTACCCATGAAGAACGTGAAGGGAAAACGAATGAGCCAGAAACGTAAATTCGAACCTGACCCAGACCAGGAGGCGAATGAGAGGAAAGCGATCAAATTCGCCATCGGAGGTGAGCGTTTCGCCACTGTGAAATTGTTCAAGGGTCGCCCGTACGTTAATATCAGAGAGTATTACTGGAACGAAATCCGTAGTAAAATGTTGGCCGGAAAGAAGGGGTTGAACCTCAATGTCGAACAGTGGAATCAGCTGGTGAGCTACACTACCGACATCAATAATGCACTGAGCGAGATAACAAACTCTTAACTTTTACCATCATGTTTTCGCTCTAGACGGTGACGTTACGAGATGTAGACCACGAGTCAGGCTTCTTATCAAGAAATATAGAAACACAGTCTTGAACTAAGACTAGGTTGCTGCGCGCGTGGACCTTGACTAAAGGCTACATTTATCCAAGCACGGAGCCCAGGTTCCATATCCTTATTTATTGATTACCAAGTAAACACCTTAGCCAGCATGATACCTCTAGTAAACCTTTTGTTTGGATACCAAGTAAACACCTTAGCCAGCATGATACCTCTAGTAAACCTTTTGTTTGGATACCAAGTACAATTTGCATATTTGATTTTTTAATTCAAGTTTTGATGCCCTTTTTCCTTTCTTTTCTAAATATGGATACTTAATGGAGACTATTTTCTACAAGGTATGTGGAAGGGGTTGTGGGGTTGTGAACGTATCACCAAGTTATGTTTCCTTATTCTATACCATTGGAAAATGTTCCCACTCCCCAAAAATAATAATTATAATAATGAAATAAATAAATTCGAGTTCCACTTTTTTAAGTGTAAAGTTTGTAGCTTCTAAAAAATATTCTTGAATAAAGTTAACTGTACATAATTATTTCTCAATCATCAGCAGATAATAAACATAGGCGTACGAGTCAGGGGGCAGGGGGGAAACTTCCCACAAATTCGGGCAAAACAGTGGGTAAAATTCAGTCAAAGCAAGAAGAAGAAAAAATGGACAAAGAAAGTTTAAAATTTCGGGCAAATCAACCCTTCTGCGCCCTTAACCAAAGAGTCCCCATACGCCCATGCTGATAAATGTCAAATATTCAAGTTTGTAAGACATGTTTCTTTATTGTCATGCATCTTAAATAGGCTTGGGTGTTTTTTCGGTATCTGAGAAGTCACCGGAATGTATTTTTGAATAAAAAATCCCGAAGGATTTTTACTTTACCAAAATACTACCAAATTCTGTTTTTAAAAGAACACCACGTTTCTTTCATCTCCAGCTAAAGTCTGTATAAAAATTATATTTCGAACTATTTTTTTTCATAAAAAATCATAATTTAGTGAGTGCCAGATTAAGACATTTCGCCGCCCAGAGCGGGGCAATATATCATGACAATCGAGGCTTATTTTCACTGGTCCGCAGTCACTGAGAAACTAAAGGGTTTCCGTTACGATCCTGCAAGCCCCGATTTCGAGTCAAATAATTGGTATAGTCATGACGCCGTCCTGCCAGCCAGCCAGCCGGTGAGGCTGTGCTGTCGCCCTGCCGGTCATAGAGGTTGCGTTGCTGGCAGGCAGGTTACTGAGCTATGACTAATAGTGACGGCACGCCGGCCCACGTTATGTTTTGTTCATTGTTTTGAATTAGATGGAATAATTGTTTTAATTATTATTAATTTTGTGTGTGTATAAAGTTCACGTTATGCCCTCTGCTAACAAGCAGTAACAAGGTTTTTCGATTTGTTTTTATAGGCCTATTCTTAAAAATGAAATTCACTGTAAAACCGAAAACCGTGTTTTTTCGCGACTGAAAGCCTATAACGACTGGCGAAAATTGTCAACATTTATGAACTAGACTCTTCGTATATTGGCCCTAGTTTATATAGGCTACATATTTCATGCTTCAAATATGTGACAACAGTGCAAAAAGGATGTTCAAGGTGATCGCAATAAACACGAGACTTTCCATCGGCCGGTACCTCGACGGACATCGTCGTCAAGCCATCGGCGGCGGAAGCCGGGGTGGGGGAGGGTGGAATAGGGTGGCACTTTCCCTCACTTCAGAAAAAGTCCTGATTTGCCTCCACTTTTGAATCAAAATAATATTTACATGAATTATTGAGTATTTTTACCAGTGGAGTTATGATTCTCTAAAACTAAATAATTTTTTTTGTAAAACTGGGCCAAGATTTCCTAAAATGTTTAATGATGTTCCCAACACTATTTTAAAAAGATTTGAAATTTCTCCAAATTTGAGGTGGGTCTGGGGGACAGCAAGACACGCCAACGTTCAGGGGCGGTCATTGAAATTTAGAACCACCCTTCAAAATGTACACTTTAATTCTCCCCGCAAAAGGAAAATTTACCAATTTTTATCAATTTAAAAATTTATCAATTTAAGAGGCTTTTTTTATTTTTTATTTTTTAAAAATAAAATTTAGCCATAGTTATTTATGCATAGATTTTCAACAGTTCACAATAATGTGTATTCATGCTGTGTTTGCATCTGATTCCATTCCCCAATATTCACGATATATTTTAGCCAAAACACTCCCAATTCAGTATTCATTTTGGAGACATTCTGGTCGTTCTTTAAAAAAAAAAAAAAAAGCTATTTTTTTTATCAAAAGATCATTTTCCAAAATGGACTCAATAAAATTACATTTTATAAGTTTAGGTCATAGCTCACTAATACTAGCTCACTACCCAGAGCTTCCTGAATGCAAACGCGGGACCCGGACCCCACGCAGTGACGTCGCTTCGGTCGCTGGCTCGCTGGCTTGGATTTGGCCCCCACTTTCAAAATCATTCCGCCGCCGTTGGACATAATAGTATAAATTTGGCCCCTTGCCAGTACAGAATGTAAATCATTTTTAATTCCACTAATGGAGCTTCTTGGAACACTAGTCTGGCTTGATGACTACGCCAGTAATAAAACAATCAATTCAACTGTTGATATAAATCATATGATACAATCAAAATGCTACAAGCGAGCCAGTTACCAAGGGCAACCATTACATCAATTGATAAACAGAAGACCTTACAATAAAAGAGATATCAAAATTGAATAATAATAATAATAATGTGTGGACTTATATAGCGCACGTATCCACCAACTGAGTGGTGCTCAAGGCGCATTGTATTATTACCCCTGCTCATAAGGCTCATAAATCATTCCTGAAACCATCTCAGCTCACTGGGGAGTATACAGCTCAATTGCTGCCATTACAGCGCATATGGGGCTAATCAACCAACTCTGCCCTCACAGGTACCCATTTAACCCCTGGGTGGAGAGAAGCAATTATGGTTAAGTGTCTTGCTCAAGGACACAAGTGTCACGGCCGGGATTCGAACCCACATTCTGCTGCTAACACCAGAACTTGAGTCCGGTAAGCTAGACCGCTCGGCCACGACACTCCACTTCACTGAATGATAAACAGTATCAATCATAATGACACAACAAAACACTGCAGTAAGCCCTTTTGCAATACAAATATTTGGGTTGAATTTGATATACAAATGTGCACAATAAATGTACCAATGCACAAAATGCCATGCCATTCTCCCATATGAACAGTTTTCATGTTTAGAAATTTATCCATTCTCAGTCTTTAAAGTTGCCCTCATTCAAGTTGATTGATAACGATATACAAAATGTACACACAATGTTGAAATTCACAGAAAACCACGCCCTTCACCCACGTGATCACCAACCTGAACACACCCAATTTATGGGGGCATCTAAGACAGACCAAACATAATGTAAAAGACATACAAGAATGATATCAATCAGTTTGAACTGGAATGAAATAAAACCAGAAAATCGTGTTTTTTCGCGACTGAAAGCCTATAACGACTGGCGAAAATTGAAATCACCAAACTCTGTTAAAATTTTCAACATTTATAAACTAGACTCTTCGTATATTGGCCCTAGTTTATATAGGCTACATATTTCATGCTTCAAATATGTGACAACAGTGCAAAAAGTATGTTCGACTTTCCATCGTCCGGTACCTCGACGGACATCGTCGTCAAGCCATCGACGGAAGAAGCGGGGTGGGGGAGGGTTGGAAAGGGTGACACTTTCCCCCACTTTAGAAAAGGTCCTGATTTGCCTCCACTTTTAAATCAAAATAATATTTACATGTAGCATTGAATAGTTTTTACCAGTGTAGTTAATGATTCTCTAAAACTAAATAAAATATTCTCTAAAACTGGCCCAAGATTTCTTAAAATGTTCCAAAATGCCCACACTTAATTTCTGTTAGGGCAAATTTGGCCAATTAGTGTCCAATTAGACAGTGTTTAAAGTGACACATTTTCAAATTTTTCAAAATTTTGTTCACCAATCTGTTCGTTTTTGTACAAAAAGGATTTATCTTTAATTAAACAAAATGTACCAAACATCTCTTAACAATCTTTTTTAATTTGATAATCATGCAGAACATGTCAATGCCCAGACTTAATTTCCGTTAAGGCAATTATGTAAAGTTACCTTTATATAATTATTTCTCAATCATCAGCAGATAATAAATGTCAAATATTCAAGTTTGTAAGACATGTTTCTTTATTGTCATGCATCTTAAATAGGCTTGGGTATTTTTCAGTATCCAAGAAGTCACCGAAATTTTTCTTTTAACCAAAAATCCCGAAGGATTTTGACTTTACCAAAATACTACCAAATTCGGTTTAATTAATTAAAGAACACCACGTTTCTTTCATCTCCAGCTATAGTCTGCATAAAAATCATCGAACTATTTTATTTTCATAAAAAATCATTAATTTTTGAGTGCCGGATTATGAAATTTCGCCGCCCAGAGCAGGGCAATATATCCTGACAATCGAGGATTACTTTCACTGGTCCGCAGTCACTGAGAAACTAAAGGGTTTCCGTTACGATCATGCAAGCCCCGATTTCGAATCAAATAATTGGTATAGTCATGACGCCGTCCAGCCGGCCAGCCAGCCGGTGAGGCTGTGCTGCCGTCCTGCCGGCCAGCCAGCCGGTGAGGCTGGACTGCCGTCCTGCCGGCTAGCCGGCCGGTGAGGCTGTGCTGCCGTCCTGCCAGTCATCGAGGCTGCTTGCCGGCAGGCAAGGTACTGAGATATAACCAATAGTGATAGAGCGCTGGCACAGGTTAATTTTCAACAGTTCATAATAACGTGTATTCATACTGTGTTCGCACCTGATTCCATTCCCTAATTTTCACGATAGATTTTAGCCAAATGTTTTTCCTGCTCATGTAACTCTGTCAAGATAATATTCATTTTGGAGACATTCTGGTCCTTCTTAAAAACAACAGCTAATTTTGTGGTTAAGATCAAGAGATCATTTTTCAAAATTAACTCAATAAAATTACACTGTATAACTGCTCACACAGAGCTTCCTGAGTGCAAAAGCGGGCCTCAGACCCCACGCCATATGAGTTCGCTTCAATCGCTGGTTGGCTGGTTTGGATTTGCACCTCCCCCCCCCCCACTTTCAAAATCATTCCGCCGCCGTCGAACTGAAAAGTATTAATTTGGCTCTTTGCCAATCTTCTCAGCTTAATTAAGCCTTACACAATATACATCAATCTGAATACGTCTGCATGGTATACAGTAATTGTCAACTCCAATAATGAGTTTCGTGGAGCGCTAGTCTTGCTTGATGACTGTTAGCCAGTAATAAAACAATCAATTCAACTGTTGATATAAATTATGCGATACAATCAAAATGCTATAAGCGAGCCGATTACCAAGGGCAACCATTGCGTTAATTGATAAACAGAAGACCTTAAAATTGGCCGAGTGTGACAAAATGTGCACAAAATGCCAAGCCATTCTTCCAAGTGATAACCATATGAACACAACCAATTTGTATTGCATTATAAGGGCATCTACAACAGCCCAAAGACAATGCAAAAGACATAGAAATTGGTATTAACCAGTTTAAACTTGAATGAACTATAGACAGTGAATAAGAATAATGGTCTATTATGCATTCACAGTACATAACATCATGTGATACACACGTGCACGTATCCACCAAACTGGTGCTCAGGGCACATTATATTATTATTACCCCTGCTCATCAGGCTCATATAAATCATTCCTGACACCATCTCAGCTCCCTGGGGAGTATACAGCTCAATTGCTGCCAATTACAGCGCATATAGGGCTAATCAAACACAACAACTAACTCTGCCCTCACAGGTACCCATTTACCTCCTGAGTGGAGAGAAGCAATTATGGTAAAGTGTCCTGCTCAAGGACACAATCACCATGGTTGCGGTTGGGATTCGAACCCACATTCTGACGACTCAGCCATCAGAACACAAATCCGATGCACTAAACCGCTCAACCATATTCACTGACACTCGGAAAGCACTTAGCCTGCAATGCTTCATACATTACGTCGGTGTAAGGGCAAAATCATATCGAACTATGAGAATACTTTATAATTCTCCGTATAATTTTAAATAATATGCATTAGATTGCATCACAGAGCTTCCTGAGTCATTGGGCAGGCCCCGGACCCCACGCCATGTTTACAAGCTCTGCTTCTTAATGGGTCCCTCTGCAGTATCACCCGTATCTTGTGCTCACTTTTACTTCTTATTGTGTCTATACTTGTAATACTCAATGCACATGTATGCTAAGGGACCCATGTTTACAAGCTCTGCTTCTCAATGGGTACCTCTGTAGTATCACCCATATCTTGTGCTCATTTTTACTTCCCATTACATTGTGTTTATATACGCGTAATATTTGTAATTAATTATGTTATTGATAAGTTCTGATACTGTGGAAATAAATGAGCCTGATTGAGGGGGGTGTAGGAAGGGGCTAATATGAAGGAGGCTAATTGGGTAAAGAGGGGGAGGGGCTAAAGGGAGCAAACGCAGGGAGGCAGGTACATCAGCCCTAACCTCCCTGGATCTAGGACCTCCCTGGATCCAACATGGTAAATATTGGATTGAGCATTTTGGTCGAGTCTAAAGGCACATCACAAAAGTAAATTCAATCACGGAGTCCCAAGGGTCGATTCCATCACCGAATATCAACGGTCGATTCCTGAGTCATAGTCCCCCCTCTCCTAGTTTCGTCACTGGTTGATTTATTCACGGGATGTTATTTAAATATCCAAGCCACAAACAGCACACACATACTCATGATACACTGTATAGTCCGAATGTTTCTTCCATTCACAGTCTCCTATTTTTATTTTAGAATAATTATGTAATTTGTCGCTGTGAGCTCACAGACGTTTAAAAAATGTTATTCTTAATGTAATGTGGACAGTACAAAATGAGGCCCGTCGAGTCATTCCCATCCCAATGGAAACCACCACAGTGAAAACGGCCACGTGCTAAAAAGCATCCTACACTACAAATTATGACCATTTGTCAGGGCCTCGTGTGTCCAAAATACTCAAAATTGGAAGTCAATCACCCCCAGGTCATGATAGTGAACCATTTTTACACAGTTTTATGGCCATCAAGGGTCATTGATTTTCAGAAACATTCGAGGACATACACAATTATGATAAACAGCTCAGCCATAAATCTGTCACTACTTATTGGGGTGCACTCTGAGCATGTTTTGAGATTGAATTTATAGCGCCCCCTATTGCCAGTTAATAATTATCAGTGTATGTAATTCGAGTAGCCTATGTGAAATAAATAACCAGATTATCCGCATAATATTGACATGTTCATTTTTTCATATTGAGGAGGCCTGTATTTTTTAAAACTTATAAAACTGCATAACAGAGGGACAAAATGTGTATTATACAAGGGACAAATTATAATGTCCATCATTACTAAGAACTAGGCCAGCTTGCACTCTTGTGTATAATTTTCAGTACGCAACGGACTGAAACGACGTTACTTGTCCCGTTGGTAACTGTGCATCGGCGAAGCCGTCCGCACCGACGGAGCTATCCGCACCAGCGGGTCTGTCTGTCACCTCAACATTTTGACCTTTGGAAGTAGGGCGGATCTTTTAAACCTACAATCTTGACTTGTCACTCCCAAACAGAGCTTCAATCTGTATGCGTGTACCACTTGGGACTTATCTGTATCTACCGATCCTTTGTCATAAAGTTGCCGCTTTACATCTCAATCGTAGTTTTTTTTGTCTGTCTTCGCATCTGTGTTCTCACGGTGTCTCTGGCATGGCAATTTCATGAGCAGAGTTATCAGTGGGCTCCTCCGGGACACCCGACCCGACAAGAAGATCTGCTGTCATCGATATCTCTCAACCTAGCATAATTGCATTTGGGGTCTCTTTGGTTGTTTCATGTTAAGAAGACCTGTACGCCATTGTCAGTATTAATCCCAAATGTTCGTCCCAATCTGTCCGCGACTAATCTACCCAGAGGCTAAGCATGTTTTCGATGGTTCGGTTGAATCTCTTGATCATTCCGTCGGATCGCGGAAGATATGGTGTGGTCCGCGTTTTGGTAATCTCCAGTATGGAACACATTTCTCCAAAAACTAAAGACTCAAAATCGCATCCCTGATCCGAATTGAGTTCAAGGGGAACACCAAACCTTGCTACAAATTCCTCCACTAGCTTAGTAGCAACTGTAGGTGCCCGGTGGTCTGGAAATGGATAACATTCTATCCATCTGGTGAAATAGTCGCCAACGACCATTACAAATCTATTACCACGCTGAGAGACAGGGAGTGGTCCCATAATATGTCGACTGCAATTCTTTCTATGGGCGCGCCAACCTGATAGTGGATCATCTCTGCACACTTGGCCTTCGCTGGCGAAGGCTGGCACTGTTGACACTTTTACACCCACCGGCAAGAATATTCTCTCATAGACTGAAAGTAGAACCTGCTTCGGCATAATTTCGAGAATGTCTTCGTAACTCCCAGATGACCTGTAGTCCTCTGGTCATGAAAATGCAACTCGGGTGGTGTTATCACTCTAAGTCCTGCCTGTTCCGTCTGCTTCGCTGGTTCCCTGCGCAGATAGAGGACCCCGTCTTTTAACACCAACTGCTCCCAGCGACACCACCAGAACTTGACTCCTTTGCTTTGGGACGAAACTTTCTCCTAGGTTAGTCGTCCCATATACACGATTCCTTAACCAAGATAATACCTCGGCAAGATCACTGTCATTGCTATGCACTCGAGACTCAGTTCCAAATCCATGAAGTGATGTTTCTGATTTATCGGGTCCAATATTGTCCGACTGCTCTAGTTTCTTTGACTCTTAGTCAGCGTCCTGCTCCCATGTGCCAGCACCTGCTCATCTCCATCCTGCATCTGTGAGAGCACAGCTCCAATCGCGAACCCGCTGGCATCGGTATCAAGAATGAATCCAGCCCCTTCAGTACAGGCTAGTATAGTAAGTAAGTAAGACGCTGTTTCAGGATCTCAAATGCTTCCTGACATTCACCAGTCCATCTCAGTTCTTTCTGCCAGCGGCGTAGCCAGGACTTTTTCAGTGGGGGGGAACAGGGGGGATTTGCTGTTCAATGGGGCCCAGGGTATGTTTTTTCCCTTTTCTTTTTTTCTTTTTGGGGGCACTATAGGGATTTTTCGTGGGGGCACCTGGGGGTACTGGAAATTTGTGGAGGGCACGTGCCCCCAGGCCCCCGTGGCTACGCCGCTGCTTTCTGCTGCTCTGTGCATTGATGCAGTGGTCTGGCAATTTGAGCGAAACCTTTGATGAAGCGCCTATAATATGACACGAGACCAAGGAAACTTCGTACGTCTGATTTTATCATCGGCTGTGGCCAATCTTGAACAGCCTGGACTTTGTCGCGATCTGTTGAAACTCCTTCCGCTGATACAATGTGGCAAAGAAAAGCCATCTTCCGTTGAAAAAGTTTGCACTTCTTAGTTTTCAGCTTGAGGTTCGCTTCTTGTAGTCTTTGCTGGACTAAGTATAATCCAGTGATATAGTGCCTTGATGCTGAGCCTTGGCCTTAAGGCTGCCTTAAGGCTTGATTTTAGGGCCTTGGCCTTAGCCTTGAGGCTTGAGGGCAAAAGCCTTGGCCTTGAGGGTCAAAGCCTTGCAACTTTAGGGCCTTGCTCTTCAAGGCTAATTGATTTTGAATTTTTCAGGTAAATTTGTTTGAATTTTGCTTTTCTACAAACATACAACTTGAGTCAGCTGTCTGCAAAGTCTGCAGTATCTAATTTAATCATGTTTTACCATGGAGGAGGAAAACACCCTAGATTTGTGTGTTGACACACTTTCACTTTTACAGCATCACATTTTGTTACCATAATAGTACATTTTGCTGCTTCCCCCAAAACAAAACTATAATAATTTTCTGTATACATGTACTTGTGGGGCCAGGGAGATATAATTATACTTAACTTGCATACAGTTATATGGGGTAGATAGAACATCATCTGATTTGTGCTGTGGACTGCTTTATTTATTATAAAGGAGCAATTCCACTGACTACTGGAAGGTATTGAGTGGGAGTTGATCTGATCTGGATCGTATACTGCCCAACACCCCTAAAAAGGGGCAACACATCCTGAGATGGTGCGCATGGTGTTGTTAAGGGCTACGCCAATCTTGCTGGTGTGGGTGCTCCTTGCCCATACCGGTGCGCAGTACTCTGCAACAGAGTATACTAAAGCTATTGCTGAGATTCGAAGAACGTTGTGGTCTGCGCCCCAGGAAAGGCCTGATAGTCGTCTAATGAAACAGTTGCGAGCGTTGGCTTTCTGTGCGAGCTGTGTGAGATGGCTTTTGTATGTTAGAGATCTGTCCAAAGTAACACCAAGATACTTGGGGAAATCATCATACGGCATGGTTGTGCCATTGCAAATGACTTTGATTTTGTAGTTAGCCAGTCTAGTTGCTAAACAGTTTTGGTGATGTTAAATCGGAGTCTCCAGTTTTTGAAGTAACGGCTTAAGGATTCCATATCGGTGCCAAGTGTTGTTTCAAGCTTGTTAAAGTTTTTGGCAGATGTTAGGAGTGCTATGTCATCTGTTTAGATGTATTTCTTTGAGACAGTGGTTGGTAGGTCAGCAGTGTAAACGTTAAATTAAATCGGTGCGAGCATTGATCCCTGCGGGACCCCGTTTTTCAGGAAGCATTTTTTACTGGTTTCTTCGCCAACCGTCATCTCTTCAGGTGATCATTGTCATGAGAAAGTTTACTAAGGTTTTATCAGGTATGATTTTGTGTAGTTTTAGGGCAAGACCTTTATGCCATACCGTGTCATAATGCTGCTGATAGATCGACCAGTACAGCACCATTCTTGAGACCTTTTTGGCAGTTGTCCTCTACTATGTCTTCTGTGAGGAGTGTTACTTGGTCTGTTGTACAGCGTCCTGTACGGAAGCTGGCCTGCTCAGGTGGGAGTTGAGGATCCACAATGGGTTGGATACGATTGTATATTAGTCTCTCCATCACTTTGTAGATTATGCACAGTAGGCTTATTGGACGGTAGCTGCCCGGGTCTTCGGCGGCCTTGTCCGGTTTGAGAATTCCCATTACTTTAGCATGTCTCCATATTTTTGGGATTTTCTGAACTTTGATACAGGTGCTGAAGTAATCTCGAAGCCATTCAGTGGATTTTGGTCCAAGATTTTTGACAAATTCTGGGTGAACATAGTCTGGTCTGTTTTAGGCAATGCTAATATTTCTAACCATGATGGCCCAGAAAATAAAATTATTTCCATGTTACATAATAACGAGGTAACATCAGTTAAAACAGCCGTTCTTAGATCCCCCTTTGTTATACTCGGTTTTGATTAATGTGCATCAGTATGGAAGCAAACCATTCTTTTGGTTATATTTAAATGGTATCCACGAAGACCTGAACTTCTACTCAGTCATATATTTGTACGTGAAGTTTTTATTCTTACTTTGAGCGATTCGTTATGATGTGACATGTTTTATATTAGTAGTAATTTTATACTAGAGGGCCTTGGCCTTGAGGGTTAAGCCTTGGCCTTAGCCTTAAGGCTTGAGGGTCAAAGCCTTGGCCTTGAGGGTCAAAGCCTTGGCCTTGAAGGTCAGAGCCTTGGCCTTGAGGATCAAAGCCTTTGCTCCAACACTGGTATAATCTCTGCATGTGGTGCTGGAATAATGTACCAACAACAATGACATCGTCGAGGTATAGTACTACAACTTGCCACTGCAATCCTGTTAGCACTCGATCCATCAAATGCTCAAAGGTGGATGGAGCATTACACAATTTAAAGGGAATCATCACAAATTGATAGAGTCCCCCACGGTCGGCGCTGAATGCCGTTTTTGGTCTGTCTTCCTCTGCCATTTCTACTTGCCAGTTGCCAGAAGTCCAATGTGGAAAAGTATTGTGAGCAAGCCAATGAATCAAAATCGTCCTAAATACGTGATAAGGGATGTGTGTCCTTTTTGGTCACTTCGTTCAGCTTTCTATAGTCGATGCAGACTCTCACAGATCCATCTTTGTTCTTCACCAAAACGATGGGTGAGCACCATGGGCCATAAGAGGGCTCAATTATGCCCTGAGATAGCATCTTTGTCATCTCTCTGTCTGAAACTTCTCGCTGACTCAACGGAACTCGTCTCGGTCTTTGTCGAATTGATGGCACAGCCTCTGTCACAATAATTCTGATGCTTGGTAGTATTAGTCCTGCCAATATTACCTTCCTTTTAGAGAACACATTGCCACATTTTCGGAGCAATGATGCAAAATATTTTGCTAAGCATTTTAAAACAGACTACCAACCAAAATACACACATTCTATATGAAAATTTAGCTGGTAGCAAACAATATCTGTAATTATTTTGGTAACCATTCTTTTCACAGCACGCAAGTTGGATGTAAACACGTCATCAGAATCATTTAATTACTTAAATTTGATGCAAAATGACTGAATGTCAATCTAATTACTCACTTGATGTGTAGTTCATCACGGCGTCAGACATCCTGGTCAGTTTCAATTATTTTTGTAACATTGTCATTTCGATAATTGATGCTG